>JAHCHA010006141.1:0-17464 GCA_027742795.1 Vigna hirtella
TTTTATTTTTTTGGTAATAATTTAAAATGTTAATATAAAATCTATATCTATAACATATAATAGAAATTTTGATATATATACAAATTAATAATATTTTAAAGATAAAATAAAAATAAAAGGACTTTGATATGTTACCATCATATTTATATAAATTATATAATAAATCACCCGAAAAATATTAATGAGTTATTTTATATTGTATTTAAAATAATAATAATAATATACACAAATACTATTTTTTATGATAAAACTATTCATTTGAAAACATTATATTCCTTTTCTAACGAAACTTTTTTTTATTGTTTTTAATTTTTTTAATGCACACATGTCTTATAATTGTTATAGAAATTTTACAGATCTATCAATTTAGAAAATATATTTTAATTAGACAATTAAATTTTTACAGATGCATAAAGTTTTTAAAAAAAGAAAATTACCAGCCTGTTATCTAGTATTTACAATTTGATGGTCTTGAAAAAAAGATTACGACTTTCCATCACCAATTGGTGATATGTAGGTGTTTCTAGAAATTCCTTGCGGTGCAAGGCATTGTCGGAGTAACTTTGTGAGCTAGGTTGTTTATCCCTAAGGTAAGGGGAGCTAGTTACTCTTTTAACTTATTGTACAACATGTGCATATGCTGAATGTGGTGTTATTCTATTGTTGAAGCACAAAATTGGGTTTTTAGAGTGAAGTGAATTATATGTATTAAAAGGTTTAATCTGTGAAACTGCAGTGTGATAATTATGAACTAATTTAGATGAATTTAACTGTTGCGATTGAACATATTGGAGGTATTTGATGTAAGAAATCTGTTGTATTGTTAATTAGATAGAAAGTCTAGTCAATTATGTTTGTTTTTAGTCTTTTTAGAGGAAGTGGAGTAGTGAATTTGAGAGTTAGGGGTTATGGACTCAATTAGACTGTATGGACAACTTGTGGAAGTCAATTGTGATTGGTTAGAGTCATCAAAGTGGTCAAAAACAGGTTCAAAGTGGTAGATTTGATTTTGGGTCCCTAAGTTGATAGATTTGATGTTTTAGAGTAGGATTTGGTTCATAATAAACTTAGATTGAGGTTAAGAAGGTTTAGAATCACCTAGTCAAGTCTAATTAAGTATATAAAACAATCTAGGGGTGTTAGAAGTTGGGAAAAATGGTTAGAATTGGTAATGGCTGGTTGAGTTGCATAATTATGCAGTATTTCGTTCTGCAGATTATGCAGACTCGCTGTGCGAATGGATTCGCATAGCGAGTCACCTTGGCGAGATGCTCTCTGCCAGGGCATTCGCACAGCGAGTGGGCGCGTTATGCGAATGGGTTGAGAGGGTTGCTTTCTGTTTGATGATCTGCATGGCGAATCGGGAAGCTATGCGATTGGTTGGGGTCTGGGACTATTGTTAATTTTATTAAAAATAGCGAATAGGTGCGCTCTACGAGTGTTTAGGGAGTTTGAGCCACTGTTTGGGGCTCTTGCATAGCGAGGTGAGACGTTATGCGAGGGGTTGGGGTCTGATACAATTCGAAGGTTATTCGCATAGCGAGTTTAACCGCTGTGCGAATGGTTTTGAGGGGTGGGTCTCTGTCTGAGGATTCGCACAACGAGTTGGGTCATTGTGCGAGAAGCCTCTGGTCTCGCTCTGCGAATGGTTCAGGTTTAGTTCACTCTTTTCTTTTGGTCTTAAGTTGTTTTAAAAGAACTTTTGAGTGCCTTATGAAGTATGTTTGAGTTGTATTATGTTGTATCATTGGTTATTGTTGTAAGTTGTGTTTCAAAGTGAAAGTTGGTGTTTTCAAAGTTGTAAGTTCAAGGTATGGTTGATGGACGTAATTCCATGAACCTCGAGGAGAGGTTACATGGTGGTGCCCTATATTGTGATTCAAAGTGAATTCTCTTGTTGAGATTCAAGTATGTTTAGAATGATTGCACAAGCTCAGTCTTGGGGGTTATCTTGAAACTCCAATGGTCTTTCATTCTCAAGTAGAGAGGATTGATCCATGTCGTGAAGAGTAGCAGAAGGTCTTAGTCTTGGAAGATTCCAGTATGCTCCAAGGTGTGGTATAGACTAACCTCGTGAGTGTGGTAGGGTGAAACCCATTGGCAATGGTTTTGCAAAGCAGTAGAAATCACTACGAGTGCACAACCCGTCATAGCTCGACAATCATTCTAAGTTCGGACAGTCAAAGTCAGTGTGGTGTCATGTGTGAAGAGTTTATATGATGTTGTCGCAACCGGAATCGCGACGGGACGACAACCCGAAAAAAGAAAACGAGTTTGAAAAAGAGATTGGAGTCGCCACCATAGTTTATTCTAGAAAACTACGGAAAAACCATAAAATGATAAGACATGGTCTGCGAAAATGAGATTCTAAGTTCAGGAGTCGGTTACGTGTAGGGAAGGTATTAGCACCCTACAACACCTGCCCTAAGGCAGTACCTTTAACTAAATATGCAAATATGATGTGGTTTTCAAAATGTTTAACTATCCCTTAAAATAAAACTATAAATAAACAGAATATATTTTTTTAGTTTTTTGTGCCCGACAAAGATTAACCTTGCTCCTACGTATTCTCATTCAAAATGAGAAATCAGGGTTACGTAGTTCTTTTAGAAAACTGCTTGAAATTTTGTTTAGAAAATTGTTTGAGAACTTTGTTTGGAAATGATTTTGGAGAAATTTGGATTTTTGGGAAAGTGAACCTGACAAGGTCTAGCCTTGCTCCTACGTATCTCCACTCTTGATGTAGAATCAAGGATCACGTAGTTCTGGCTAGCAAGATTGTTTGTTGTTTGAAAGTGTTGATTTTTTTTTAGTTTTTGAAGATTTTATTACTTTTTTTTTGTATTTTGATGTAGTATTTATCTTTTTGCGTAATGAGCAATAGGCTGATGCGTACGATCGCACGAGCACTCACACAACTTTTTTCGTTTATTTTATATTTTGTTGCGTAATGAGCACTAGGCTGATGCGCACGATCGCACGAGCACTCACACGGCATTTTTCGTTTATTTTTTGCGTAATGAGCACTAGGCTGATGTGTACAATCGCACGAGCATTCACATGGCTTTTTTACTTATTTTTTTTGCGTAATGAGCACTAGGCTGATGCGTACGATCGCACGAGCACTCACACGACTTTTTTTGTTTACTTTATATTTTTTTGCGTAATGAGCACTAGGCTGATGTGTACGATCGCACGAGCACTCACATGATTTTTTTTGTTTATTTTATATTATTGGTAATGAGTACTAGGTTGATGCGTACGATCGCACGAGTATTCATACCGATGTTTATATTGTGACATCCCAATTATATACGTCATACATATATAATCAATACGTCATCATGCATAATATAGGAAAGCAGTCAAGAGTAATTTAAGGATTACAGTCATCCTTATAATAGTGCGAAATTGACAACTAGAGCATTTGTAAGACCTTGGAAAATTAACCCAAAAACCCACCTGTCAAATCAAAATTAATGCACTAAAACCCTGCTCAGACCATTTAAAACGCACTCCCAAACTCTGCACACTGACGCCAGGTGTCAAGAATGGAACGTTCGAAAATCAGTAGTGGAAGACAGGTGTCCGTATGAGAGTGCGCGTTCGTTTTGCCTGGGAAAGACAAAATGATTTTTCTGAAACACTTCTTCCCACTCTCTGCATGCACCCTTCTTCCTCCTGAAACCTGACTTTTCATTTTCTCATCCTTCTCTCTAGAAAACTTCCATCTTCTCTCTACTGTAACTCACTACTCTTTTCTCCGATCAACATTCAGAAACCGTAGGATCGTTCCCTGAGTCGTGAGCTTCAATTTGGACCGAACAGTTCCAGATTCTGAAACTGGTAAGTTTCTTTTCTCTAACCGTTCATTTCTGGGTTCATGCAAAACCAAGTTTTGGCTGCATGCGAGGGTGTAGTCTAAGTACTTCGATTTTCTTGTGGTTAGATTTTATTGGAAGAGTTAAGTGACCGTTGAGGGTAGAAAACGTTAGTTGGACGAGCCACAAATCTTGCGTTAGGACGTTTTTGCTCACGAATCCAGGTAAGGGAAGTTTATTTGATTTATTTCATATTTTGTGTTTGTATGAACGATCGCTGTTTGATTTAACGAATATGGTGTATGTTGGTTGATCTGTATGATAAATGTTTGATATTTATGAATGTGAATATGAAGCATCACTTTGAAGTCTGAATGAATAATGTGAATCCTGAAGTATGTAAATTGATATTTTGATATGAAGTTATAAAGTATGAGCTGATATGTTAAATCTGGAATTTTGATAATATGGACTATGATAAGAAATACCCCTTATGATTGTGTACGTACGTTACTGGACGGTCTTTGACCGTTCGGTCTTCCAGTGAAAATGATTTGGTAAGGGAATTTTTTCATTCGGAAAGAATCCTAGTTGAGGACGAACGCCCTTGTATTAGTACTACGTTTGAGCGTTCGACCGAACGTAGATACCCGAGTGTTATGTAAGGAGTTGAGAAGCTTATAATTATACCTTTGGACACTTAGTCATTTCTAAAATTCTATCTTCACCTTCTCGTATTACTTTTTATTCTATTTCTATTATGAGTACAAGTCTGCGATGGGTATCGACCCAAAGCGTTCGTTATGAGTGGCGCTCGGTCTTATACCAAAACGCTCGTCCTAGTATTAAATTACCAAACTGGTGAAAATAGCGTTCGTCCAAATTTCAGTAAATCCGTGTACCGCGTTCGGTCATTGACTGGCAGTCGGCTTTTATAATTAAACTATTCTCGGTATGGTCATCTAAACGTCTTGAAGGACTTTATCTATTTTGGATTCGGCCTGGAGCCTTCCTACTTAAATTATTCTTTGAGTAATGATTTGAATTCTTCCTAGAGTCAGTTCATTCAACTGATTTGATTAGGAAATAACGTTCGGTAAATCTGATGCGTCAGTTTTATTCGTTCCTGAATCGAGAATCTCTCGGTCTAGTCTTTCCCGTTCGTCCTCGTTATGAAGAGGGATGAACGCTCGTTATTTTATGGAATTGAAATTGAAGATGAAAATGAGTTTAAAGTGAAGAATGATAATGAACGAACAGTATATGAGATGAAATAATGATTGTGGAATTTGAACGAGCGTTCCAGGAAGGAACGACTCATGTATGAAAGAATATGGAATTGTTGTAAAGTATGACTGTGGGCATGCTAATGCTGGCTGTCCATCCTGATGTTCCGTGGGTACTCGTCCTCACGTAGAGGAGGGTAGGTCATGTGTGGGAACGGCAAGAGGTCCTAGTCCTTAGGGGTACTTTGGATAGGGCTAACCTCGGGTGGCAGCTGATGTGATTATTCCAGTTACTACATCACCCGGGTGCAAGGGACGCCTGTAGCTACACAGATTCATACAGTCCGGACGGTTTGTCTAGTGATTAGTTTTTGAATGATTATACTTGTTGAAATACTTTGGTGTGCTTGAAATGTTAAATTCCTATGTTGATGTATGAATTAAATTACATAAGCTTACCCTTCGTTTTCCTTGTGTTGTCTCTCGTCCTTGTACGTCCGTCTTGTCTTTGCAATGATCATCCGTGTGGATGTGAGCAGATGGAAGTGCGCTACTTGAAGAGGCGCTGGAAGAGGAAAATTTGGAAGATGCGAATCTGGTAGACGTGGAAGTCAAGGCCGAGCCTTAGAGCGTTCGTTGTGTAGATTGTTAGTTTATTAGTTTTGATTATTGGAACGTTCGGTTATTTGGTTTTTGTAAAACCGTTCGTCCCTGACTCTTATTTCGGTAGGCCCATCTCTGTTGCACCATATCGAATTTCAGCAGCGGAGTTGACTGAACTCAAGAAGCAAATTGAAGATTTAATGGACAAGAAATTCATCAGGCCGAGCGCATCACCTTGGGGAGCGCCTGTGCTTTTAGTGAAAAAGAAGGATGGCAGCTCTCGGCTCTGTATTGACTATCGGCAGTTAAACAAGTTGACCATCAAGAACAAATACCCTTTGCCTAGGATCGACGATCTGTTGGATCAACTGCACGGCGCTACTGTCTTTTCAAAGATCGATTTGAGATCCGGCTATCACCAAATTCGAGTTAAGGAAGGTGACGTTCAGAAGACTGCTTTCAGATCTCGCTACGGACACTACGAGTATGTAGTGATGCCGTTCGGTGTAACGAACGCACCAGCGGTCTTCATGGACTATATGAACCGCATCTTTAGACCGTATCTGGACAAGTTCGTGGTCGTCTTCATTGATGACATCCTAATCTACTCCAAGAACTGTGACGAGCATGAGGAACACTTGAGGGTCGTACTTGGCGTGCTGAGGGAGAAGGAGTTGTACGCCAAGTTATCCAAGTGTGAGTTCTGGATGAAGGAAGTACAGTTCTTGGGGCACGTTGTCTCGGCTGGGGGGATCTCGGTAGATCCGGCAAAAGTGCGAGCGGTATTGGAGTGGGAGAGTCCACGTTCGGTCACTGAAGTCCGAAGTTTCGTGGGGCTCGCGGGTTACTATAGACGATTCATTGAGAGATTCTCCAAGATAGTAGCTCCGCTGACTCAGCTGACCAGGAAGGATCAACCGTTCGCTTGGACCGATCGATGTGAGGAGAGTTTCCAAGAACTGAAGCAGAAGTTGACGAGCACTCCAGCCTTGGTTATTCCGGACACGGCCCAACCATTCGAAGTATATTGTGATGCATCTCATCAAGGTTTGGGCTGTGTACTTATGCAAGAGAAGAGGGCTGTCGCGTACGCCTCTCGGCAGCTGAAGGTACACGAGAAGAATTACCCAACGCACGACCTGGAATTGGCAGCGGTCGTCTTCGCGCTGAAGATTTGGAGGCACTACTTGTATGGATCAACTTTCCAAGTCTTCAGTGATCACAAGAGTCTCAAGTACCTCTTCGATCAGAAGGAGTTGAATATGAGGCAGAACGTAGTAGCGAACGCAGTAGCGAACGTAGTAGCGAACGTAGTAGCGAACGCTTTGAGCAAAAAGGTGGTGCATGTCTCATCCATGATGGTCAGAGAATTTCGATTGGTGGAGAGCTTCAGAGACTTAAGGTTACAGTTCGACTTGGAACCGAGCAGTATCAGATGCTGTAACCTTAGAGTATCCAGCAACGTATTCGACCAAATCAGAGAGAAGCAGTCAGCGGATGAAGACTTGGCGAAAATTTTAGGCGCGCTCGGTACAGATCAAGCCAAGTATTTCAACACTGGAACGGACGGTCTCTTACGCTACAGAGATAGAACGTGCGTTCCCAATGATGGCGAGTTGAAGCGGATCATCCTGGAGGAAGGACATCAAAGCCGTCTTAGTATGCACCCTGGCATGACTAAGATGTATCAAGACCTCAGGAAATCATTCTGGTGGCTGGGAATGAAGAGCGATGTCGCTCGCTTTGTGGCATCTTGTCTAACTTGTCAGCGTGCAAAGGCGGAACATCAGAGGCCGGGCGGTCTACTACAGCAGTTAGAAATTTCGGAATGGAAGTGGGACAGTATATCGATGGATTTTGTGACTCACTTACCACGCATGGTAAAGAATCACGACTCCATTTGGGTGATAGTAGATCGACTGACAAAGAGCGCTCACTTCTTAGCCGTTAATCTGAAGATGTCCATGACGAAGCTTGCACAACTTTATATCAACGAGATCGTTCGTCTACACGGAGTGCCGTCCAGTATCATTTCCGACCGAGACACGAGATTCACATCTCGGTTTTGGCAATCCTTACAAAGCGAACTGGGCAGCAAACTTCAAATGAGTTCGGCGTATCACCCTCAGACGGACGGTCAATCCGAGAGAACCATCCAGACGCTTGAAGACTTACTGAGGACGTGCGTCCTAGATCACATGGGCGTCTGGGATGAAGTCTTACCTTTAGTGGAGTTCACCTACAACAACAGTTTCCAGTCCAGCATTGGAATGGCTCCCTTTGAAGCTCTCTACGGACGGAAGTGCCGCACGCCACTATGTTGGTTTCAAGAAGGAGAAAAGGTGTTGACTAGACCCGAGCTTATTCAGCAGACGACCGAGAAGGTGAAATTAATCCAAGAAAGGTTGAAGACGTCTAGGAGTCGACAGAAGTCATACGCAGACAAGAGAAGAAGGCCGCTAGAGTTCAATGCTGGAGATCACGTTTTCCTTAGGCTGAATCCAACCACTAGAGTAGGCAGAGCCGTTCGACCCAAGAAGTTGTCTCCCAAGTTCGTTAGACCTTATCAAATTTTAAAGAAGATCGGACCAGTGGCGTACGAGTTATCCTTACCACCCCAACTGTCCAACCTTCATCCAATATTCCATGTTTCCCAACTCCGGAAGTACATAGCCGACCCCTCTCACATACTGGAGTTAGAGGACGTTCGTCTTCGTCAAGACCAAACGCTGGAGATGCAGCCAGTTCGCGTTGAAGACAGCCGCACCAAGTACTACAAAAGGAAAGCGATCAGATTGGTGAAAGTGGTGTGGGACGAGAAGACAGGCGACTCTACATGGGAAGTGGAGGATGCCATGAAGGACTTGTACCCTCACCTATTTCCGGGTGAGTTTTAATTTTCGAGGACGAAAATTTTTGTAGTTAGGGGGAATGTCAGGCCTCGTTAAATGCACCCAAACCCCACCTGTCTAATCTCATTAAAACGCACCCAAAACCCCTCTGAGCTGACGCCAGGTGTCAACCAGGGAAGTTAGAAAATCAGATAGTGGAAGGCAGGTGTCAGCAGGAGAGCGGACGTCCGTTTGGACGGGGGAAAACAAAAGTGATTTTTCTGAAACCTCCTTCCCACTCTCTCTGCATGCACCCTTCTTCTTCCAAAAATCTGATCTTTCATTTTCTCCTTCTTCTCTCTAGAAAACCCTCCCCTCTCTCTACCAAAACTCACTCTTTCTTTTCTCCGATCATCATTCAGAGACCGTAGAAGCACTCTCGGCGTCCCAAGCTTCAATTTGAACCGAACAGCTTCGAGTTCTGAAACTGGTATGTTCTTCCCCTTAGCCGTTCGTTCTTTTGTTACATGCAAACCAAGTTCTGGTTGCATGCAGGGATGTAGTCTAAGTTATTTTTGATTTTGATGTTGTTCGGTTTAGTTGGAAGAGTTAAGTGATCGTTGAGGGTAGAAAGATTGTAGTCGGGCGGACAAAAAAAAAACCTACTCTTAGGCAGTTCAATCACGTATCCAGGTAAGGGAAGCTTATTTAATTTAATCTGTATGTGGTTGTCTGGTATGAACGTCCGTCATTTGAATGAATGAATGAAATGCATGATGGTTGATATGTTAGAGTGTATGAATGTGAAAAATGAGTGTTTGTTTGGAGTATGATTCAATAACATGATGTAGATTTTTCGAAGTATGTGAATGAAGGTTTTATGTGAAGTTATAAGGTTCAAAATGAGGTATTGAAAAATGAGTTGAAGATAAATGAAAATATGAATATGAAATTCTCACTATGATAATGCGCGTTTGCCATCAAACGGTCCTTGACCGTTCGGTGTTCTAGTAAACTTCTTTGAAATTGAATTCTTTCATTTGGGAATAATTCTAGTTAAGGACGAGCGTCTTCTTGTAATAGTGCTACGTTTGAGCGTTCGGCCAAGCGTAGATGCCCCTGAGTGTGATGTAAGGAAATTGGAAATCTTGTAAGCATTTATTTGTATACTTAGTTATTCTTAAATCCTGTCGCCAACATATCGTATTTTATTATTATGTTTCTATTACAAGTTTAAATTAGTGATGGGTCTCGACCCAAGCTCTCGTAAGGAGTGGCGCTCGGTCTTATACCGAACGCTCGTACTCGTCTTTAATTATCAAACTTGTTGAAACAACGTTCGTCCAAATTCAGTAAATCCTTTTACCGTGTTCGGTCATTGACTGACATTAGGTTTCTGTAATCGAATTATTCTAAGTCTGGTTCTTTAATCGTCTTGAGGTGTCTATATCCATTGGATCCGGCCTAGAACCTCTGTACTTAAATTATTCTTTGAGTATTGGTCTGAAACTTACGTGAGTCAGTTCATTCAACTGATTCACGTGGTAAATAACGATCGTCAGTTATGGTAAAATTGTACTCGTATTATTCCTAAATCTAAAAGTGACTCTCTCGGTCTTATTCTATTCGGGAACGGGAGATTTATCGGTCTCGTTCCTAACGTTCGTCCTCGTTATGAAGAAGGGCTGAACGTTCAGTATTTTATGTTTTTGGAATTAACGATGAAAATGACACTAAAGTGAAAGATTATAAAGGATGAACAGTATATGAGATAAATTAAAGGTTGTGGATTTTGGACGAGCGTTCCAGGGAGGAACGACTCTTGGATGAATATTGAAATTGTAAAGTATGAATGTGGACAAAGCTTAGCTGGCGATTCATCCTGATGTTCCGTGAGTACTCGTCCTCACGTAGAGGAGAGTAGGTCATGTGTGGGAACGGCAGGAGGTCCTAGTCCTTAGGGGTACTTTGGATGGAACGGACTAACCTCGGGTGGCAGCTGATGAGAATTCCAGTTACTACATCACCCGGGTGCACGAACGTCGTAGCTACACAGAATTCATACAGTCCGGACAGTCGGTCTAGTATCAAGGTTTGATTGAATTGTTTATTGGAATGTATTTGAATGTGCTTGCATATAAAAATCTATGTTATTACTTGAATTAAATTACATAAGCTTACCCTGTGTTTTCTTTGTGTTGTCTCGTCCTTGTACGTCCGTCTTGTCATTACGATGATCATCCGTGTGGATGTGAGCAGATGGAGACGCGCTGTTGGAGGATGCGCTGGAAGAAGAGAATTTGATAGAAGTGGAAGTGAAGGCCGAGCCATAGGAGCGTTCGGCTAGTTTTTAGTAGTTTAGTTGTGAGGTGATCGTTCGGTCACCTCCTCTCTTTTGTTTCTATGTGACCGTTCGGTACTTAGTTTTTTTAAACCGTTCGGTCATGTTTATTTTACCTGGAACCCGTTTAAGTTGTAACTTGTGTAAGGCCGTTCGGCCGTAATCGTTCGTTGTTAGTTTGAGACTGAACTGATTTATTATTAACTGTAATCAATTCTATTATATGGTTTTATTACTGTATTTTTGGGATGTTACACCAAACCCCATTTCCTCCTCTCAGTATTTTTAAAGCCAAGTCTTGCTTCCCTTGTTGTGCTCTCTGGACGGTGCAGAATGAAAGAAATGGATCCTCTGAGTGCTGCTCTCCACTGCCAAATAAAGAAAGAAACCCACTTCTTTCATTGGGGCGGCTGGTGCGTCCAAGCATGATTGTGCTTCTATAATGCAAGCAATGAGTGACTGCCCTGCCCCCACCACTTTCTTTTTAAAAATGTGCGGTCCTTATATTCTCGCCAACAACAAAAATTTTCGTCCTCGAAAATTAGGCTTATCAAAACAAGTGGGGGTAAGTTTCTCTCATCTCATCCTCTAACTCCCAGGTAGAGTTGCCCGTTCCACTGTTCCAGATAACTTTGACAAGTCTGACAGTTCTTCCTCTAAGTTGTTTGTTTTGACTCTCCTCAATCCTTATTGGTTGCACTTCAATTGACAAATCTTCTTTGACGTGCACATCGTCAACTTCAAGCACATGAGAAGGATCAGACATGTATTTTCTCAATTGAGATACATGAAACACTGGATGCAAGTTTGCTAACTGAGGTGGCATGGCTATTTCATAAGCTACTGGTCCTATACGTCGTAGGATCTGGTAAGGACCAAGATATCTAGGAGATAGTTTCCTAGCACGAATGGCTCTTCCTACACCAGTAGTAGGAGTCACTCGGAGGAACACATGATCCCCAACTGCAAATTCTAATGGCCTACGCCTCCGATCAGCATAGGACTTCTGCCTATTCTGAGATGCCCGCATCCTCTCTTGTATAAGCTTCACCTTCTCTGTAGTCTGTTGAACTAGCTCTGGTCCTGTCAACACTGCTTCTCCATCCTGAAACCAACAAAGAGGTGTTCTGCAACGCCTCCCATATAACGCTTCAAACGGTGCCATGCCGATACTAGCCTGGTAGCTGTTGTTGTAAGTGACCTCAACCAGTGGCAATATCTCATCCCATACCCTTGGTGATCCAAAATGCAAGTCCTCAACAAATCTTCAAGCGATTGGATCGTCCGCTCAGACTGTCCATCCGTTTGGGGATGATAAGCCGAGCTCATCTGTAGTCTGCTTCCCATCTCACTCTGAAGGGTTTGCCAAAACCTGGATGTGAACCTCGGGTCTCTATCTGATACAATACTCGAAGGCACCCCATGTAACCTCACTATCTCCTTAACATACAGTTGCGCCAACTTCGCCATAGACATTCTCAAATCAATTGCCAAGAAGTGGGCACTCTTGGTCAATCGGTCCACTATTACCCATATTGCATCATGTCTTCGGACAGTGCGTGGCAAATGGGTAACAAAGTCCATAGCGATGCTATACCATTTCTACTCTGGAATTTCTAATGGCTGCAACAAACCTCCCGGTCTCTGATGCTCTATCTTAGCCTTCTGACACGTTAAACAAGAGGCAACAAACTCAGCTACATCTCTCTTCATACCGGACCACCAAAAAGACTCCTTGAGGTCTTGATACATTTTAGTCATGCCAGGATGCATGCTAAAACGGCTTTTATGACCTTCCTCAAGGATCAACCTCTTCATTTCTGAATTGTTGGGTATACAGACCCTGCCTTTGAACCTCAAAATACCTTCAGCCCCCAAGGCAAAATCTTTACCTTGTTCAGTCCCAATCAAACTGGATGACGTTTGGAGCTCAACATCCTTCGATTGCTCTTCTTTAATACGCTTCAACAAGTCGTTGGACACCACCAAATTACTGCATGTGATGCTGTCAGCTTCAAATTCTACGTGCAACCTCAAATCTCTAAAGCTTTTTACCAACTCTAACTCTCTGACCATTAAGGCTGAAATATGCATTGACTTCCTACTCAATGCATCTGCCACCACATTAGCCTTCCCAGGGTGATAAAGGAGATCAAAGTCAAAATCTTTAAGAAACTCCATCCATCGCCTTTGCCTCATATTAAGCTCCTTCTGATCAAAGAGGTATTTCAGGCTCTTATGATCACTGAACACTTGAAATTGCACGCCATACAGGTAGTGTCTCCAAATCTTCAAAGCAAATACCACAGCCGCCAACTCCAAGTCATGAGTGGGGTAATTCTTCTCATGAACCTTGAGTTGTCTTGATGCATACGCCACTACCTTCTTTTCCTGCATCAGTACACACCCTAATCCCTGATGAGAGGCATCACAAAAAACCTCAAAAGGTTTTCCCGTGTCAGGGATAACCAAAACTGGTGCACTTGTCAACCTTTTCTTTAGGTCTTGGAAGCTAGTCTCACAACGGTCTGTCCAAACAAAAGGTTGATCCTTCCTAGTCAGTTGTTTCAATGGCGCCACAATCCGTGAAAAGCTCTCAATAAAACGGCGATAGTAGCCCGCTAGACCCACAAAGCCCCTGACTTCTGTAACAGTCTTAGGTCTCTCCCACTGAAGCACTGCTTGCACTTTAGCGGGATCAACAACAATTCCTCCAGCTGAAATCACATGTCCAAGAAAAGGAACCTCTTCCATCCAAAACTCACACTTGGACAGCTTGGCATACAATCTTCTTTCTCTCAGCACTTCAAGCACTGCCCTAAGGTGATCTTCATGTTCTTCCCGAGTTTTAGAATAGACAAGTATGTCATGTATAAACACCACCACGAACTTGTCCAAGAAGGGTCTGAAAATTCGATTCATATAGTCCATGAATATGGCTGGAGCATTAGTCACACCAAAAGGCATAACCACATACTCATAGTGGCCATACCTGGACCTGAATGCCGTCTTCTGCACATCATCGGCTTTCACTAAAATTTGATGGTAACCCGACCTCAAATCAATCTTGGAGAATACCGTAGCTCCGTGCAATTGATCCATCAGATCATCGATCCTCGACAATGGATACTTGTTCTTGATCGTCAACTTATTCAGCTGTCGATAGTCAATGCACAACCTTGAGCTACCATCCTTCTTCTTTACTAGCAACACTGGCACACCCCACGGCGAAGCACTAGGCCGGATAAACTGTTTCTCTAATAGCTCTTCAATCTGCTTCTTCAACTCGGCCAGCTCAGCTAGAGCCATCTGATAAGGGGCTATGGATACTGGTCCTGCTCCTGAGACCAGATCAATAGAGAACTCCACCTCTCGCGGAGGAGGTAAACCAGGAACTTCTTCAGGGAAAACATCCATGAAGTCATTAACAACCAGAAGGTCTACACTCTGGTTCCCAAGCGCTGAAGAGTTTAAATTAGAAGTCTCGTCCATATGAAACATGATTAGGAAGCAGCTGGCACCCTCGAAGATGTCTTGCCTCAATACACCGAGCGATAACGACATGTCTTCATCTTCTTTGGGAAATATTAGCTTGTTACCACCGCAATCTAAAAGAATACGATTGGATGCTAACCAATCCATTCCCAGAATTACCTCTAGCCCTTGTAGAGGTAAGCAAATAAGGTTCACTCTGAACCTGCGCCCCTCTACCTCAATAGGACATCTGGAGCACACATTAGATGTCCTGACTAACCCAGCTGCTGGTGTAGACACCACCAGATCACACGGAAGCTCTCTGACAACTAAACCAAGCCTCTCCACACAAGCCTTTAGACACAAAAGAATGTGTCGCCCCCGAATCAAACAACTTCACACAAGAAGCTCCAAATAACAAGCAACTGCTGACAATTAAATTACCTACACTAGTTGCCTCAGCCCCAGTCAACGCATAGACTCTCCCGACTACCTGAGGTCTGTGCCCGCCCCTCTGAATAGATCTGCCAGCCTGGTGTGGCTGTGGTCCTACCCTCCTAGTAGTAGGACAGTCTCTGGCATAGTGTCCCTCTTGCCTGCAGATATTACACCTCCTATACCCTTCTAACTGAGGGCAAGAAATCTGGAGGTGTGGTCCACCACACTTGAAGCATCTAACGGAACTGGCAGAACTGGATTGCCCTGATGACTGAGAGGAAGAACCCCTGGACCCGGAGGAAGAGGGTCTAGAGAAAGGGGTCCTTCTAGAACTGGAGCCTCCCCGGGATATCACAGGTCCACCAACCCTGAGTGGTTGGCTCTGCTATCTCTGAGGTCCCTCTGGTTCTCCCTTAGTCTTTTCCATATCACGGGCCATCTCTACTAAAGCGGAGAATTCTCTAATGCGCAATCCTTTCACCAGTAATTTTATATCCTTCCTTAAGCCATTCTCAAACTTGCGACACTGCCATTCTTCATTTATTGACATGGTGTTGAAGCGAAGCAGGTGTTTAAAACGGTCTGCATACTCCGATACCGACCTGTTGCCCTGAGTCAACTCAAGAAACTCTATCTCCTTAGCAAACCTGACCCTATCTGGAAAGTATTCAGTGTAAAATTTAGTTCTGAACAACTCCCAAGTGATAGGAGTCTCGTTCCTCTCCATGATTGTCTTCACACTATTCCACCAATGTCCAGCTTCTCCTGTCAGCAAATACTGGGTGTAGGCCAGCTTCTTCTCATCCAGACACCCTTTGGCTTCATAGATTCGTTCCATATCTTGGAACCAATGATCAGCCTCATTCGGACTGCACTTGCCAGTAAACCTGTTGGGATGATGTTGGAGAAAACTCTCCAAACTCCACTCCTGAACTGGAATGGCAATAGGGGTAGAAGCACCAGGAGTAGGTCTTTCATTAGCCATCATTTCCATGATGTATTTCTGAGTGTCCTCAGCTGACACTCTTGCAGCCTCTAGGTTTTGAAGAGCGATGGTGTTTTGTTGCACCAAGGCAGCATTCTGAAGTTGCATAGCCTCAAGTACAACCTCCAGTCTTATGGTGTTCTCAGAAGACTCAGGCTGAGAAGGAGGAGGTGGTGGTGGTATAGATGCCATTTTCTGCTCATATAGAGAAAAACACCATTAGTCCAACCCAAGGAAACAAGGACAACCATCCAACACAAGACTAAGAGTACACAGCACAAGCAAAGCACACCCACAACCTACAGGTTTCTATGAAAGGAACTGCTCTGATACCATAAATGTGACATCCCAATTATATACGTACTACATATATAATCAATACGTCATCATGCATAATATAGGAAAGCAGTCAAGAGTAATTTAAGGATTACAGTCATCCTTATAATAGTGCGAAATTGGCAACTAGAGCATTAGAATTTCTCCCTGGAAATTTCGGAGAATTTAAAACTTTAAATACTTAAAAGTTCTCCCAAATAATACGAATTCATGGAATAAAACTAGCAAATCTAAGCTGCAGCACTGCCGTCTCCATCAAGAGCTGTTCCCAAAGTATCCTCCCCGCCATCTGCTCCCATGGATGATCATTGCCAAAGAAACATACACAAGCAATACAAACAAGCAAGGGTGAGCTAGATATAAAAAGCATGTTATACAATCTCACACGAGATGCAAAAGTCATCCGAACATGGTAAACTAACATCACAAGACCTGTTACTTTATACCCCGACTCGTTGCTTTATAGACCGACTTGTCCGGACTAGAATGATTGTCGAGCTATGGCGGGTTATGCACTCGTGGTGGCCTCTACTGCTTTGCAAAGCCATTGCCAATGGGTTCCACCCTACCACCCTCACGAGGTTAGTCTGTTCCGCGCCCTGGAGCATACTGGAAGCCTCCAAGACTAGGACCTCCTACTACTCCTCACCACATGGATCAATACTCTCTACTTGAGAATGAAGGACCATTGGAGCGTCAGGAAAACCCCCAAGTCATGAATAACCAGATACCACCGTTTTATCACAGTAAATCCAACATATCCCATACATTCACATACTTTTCACATAAATCACATCAGAGTATATATATTCCAAACATTGTGCACACTCAATTCAACCCAGAACAAGAGGGAAGTGAACTTGGAATCGAAGACTATTTGACCGAGAACTATTTGGGCGATCACTATTTGGCCGAACGCTATTTGGACGAACGCTATTTGGGCGGACGCTAATTGCCGAACACTATTCAGAGGAACACAATTTGGACGAAAGATATTTACTGAATTATTAGGTCGCACACTGTTTGGACGAACGCTCACAGACCGAAACTTTTGGACCGAACACCGTGAGGTCGAACACTGTTTTGGACGAACGCTTAATAGGCCGAACACTATCAGATCACTATGAGGTCGAACACTGTTTGAACGAACGTTTGATAGGCCGAACACTATCAGATCACTATGATCGAATACTGTTTGGACGAACGGTGAGAAAATGAATATAATCAGACTAACACTGTTTGGACGAACGGTAAGAAAACGAATATAATCAGAGTACCACTGTCTGGACGAACGGTAAGAAAAAGAATATAATCAGACTACTACTATTTGGACGAACGGTAAGAAAAGGAATATTATCGGATTACCACTGTTTGGACGAACGGTAAGAAAACGAATATAATCAGACTAC
>JAHCHA010006153.1:0-21091 GCA_027742795.1 Vigna hirtella
GTGAAGAGGTAGCCTGAGCATCCAAGATCCTCCTTCAAAGGGGTGGAGGAGAGAGTGTTTGCTTCGTTTCTGCCAAAGATACAAACCCTAGGACGTCCTAAAGCTTATATACTATTCTAAAATTACAGAAAATTTAGGCCCAAGCCCATAAGTGTGCCGCTGAGCGGTAAGTGCGTGAGTTGGTTTCTTCCCCTCAACGGCCATTTTGCCCCTCAGCGGATCCCCCGTGAACTCCTGAGTGCCGCTGAGCGGTAAACTGCCGCTCAGCGGTAAACTGCCGCTGAGCGGTAGTTGCAGCTTCTTCTTTTGCACTTTTTGATGTCTTTTCTGATTCCATCTCTCTCCTTCTTCACTTCTTTCACCAAATTCACCTTAAAACCTGCACAAAAACACTGAAATCAAGCATAAACCTGTCCAGCTCTCTTATTTCTGAAAATATGACCAAAAGCATGATTTCAAGCTAGTTTCTAAGTGTTAAAGGTTGCTTTTAGTATAAATTTTAAGCATAAAAATAACAGTTTTTCAACTGTTATCAAAGAACAATTCATTTTTTCATGCTGGAAAGGAGGGCTTGAGAGGGTCCAGAGGTTGCATATCCAGCAGGGCCCATGGAGAAGTCCAGCTGCCACCATAGGGCACGGAGCGTCCAGCAGAAGGAGGGAAAATACGTCCAGCAAGGTTTTGGACCTCTCGGTTCTCATCCAGTAGGCACAGGTGTTCTTAGAAAAAAGAAGCCGCCACCGAGAAGGAAAAAACTCACTTTCATTTAATGAAGAGAGGCAAACGTGAGCGTCAAGGGGAGTGAGCAGCCATGCACATGGAGGGTTACGGTTAGAGGATTCATCTCGCTGGAAGCAGCCGCCACTTGGGAAAGGAGGGAGATAGGTGCTTCATTTTTGGCTTTGATTCTCGACCAAAGCACCAGGGATTTGGTTTTTCTTTCTTTTAAAATAGGCAACACGGTGATGGAGAATGAAAGAGAAGTCACGTTCAACTTGGTGCAACACGCTCGCTGGAATGGGAAGCAAGGTTATGTGTTTCAGATGCCACACTTACTGATTTTTCTTTGGCTGGGAATGTTTAGATTTTGAGGAAAAAGCTTACTTTATTTTTATGTTGCAAATTACACATGCCATTTTCAATATTTTTTGTTCAAGCATTTTGTTTTTATTAAAGTTTTCATTCTAGCATTTTGCTGTGCACGTTTTTTTTCTATTCCAGCAGCTCTTAGTTTTATTTTTATTCAGAGAATAGGAAGGTGATTTACTTGAGAGTGTGGACAGTGATTTCAATTCACGCTGAATTAAATAAATTACTTTGGACGTGATTTATTTTGTCATTTTGGAGAAGAGGTGCTCACGGTGATTGATGGTTTCTTTTAGAAAAAGCTGATTTATTTTAGTTGAAAGAATGTGCACAAGGTGTCAAATTATTTTCTTTTCTTGATCAAAGAGGAGAGCACGGTTATTGAAGGTAGGTGGGATCACGGCCTAAGTTGGTGCAACTGCCATGTGGAGAAGAATTCATCCACTTTAGAAAGCAAAAGTGGAAGGGTGGTTGGTGATTTACGTGAAGAAAGAAGAAGTGGCCCACATGATGCATTTCTTTTATTTTCTTTAAAGAGAACACATGGAAGTGTCATGGCCAAGGAGTATTTTTTAGAAGCATTTGCAAATTTCAATTTCTTTTGATAGATGAATGGGTTACGGTTAATGATAGAGAAGTTTTATTTTCTTTTATTTCTTTTGCCTTAAAATATTTTATATTATATGTTGAAATGAGTTTCTTCTTTTTGGTGGTGAATGTGTAGGCTAGATGACAATATTATGCATTTAATGTTTTAGCTCAAGAGTTACATTTTTACCGCTTGAATTGTATTTGGATATTTATCTATTGTAGTTTCCATTTTAATGCTTTCATTTGTATTCGATTGTGTTTAATTTTCATTTTTAGTCAAATTGCATTCACAAATCTTTCACAAAACCCCCGTCTAATGTGTGCAACCTATTACCTGAACCACAATTGGTCCTTGAGAGACGACCTAGGAGTCACTTCCTAGCACTGTAGTACATTTAATTGCACATCAAATTTGATGGGCCGCGACAGCCGCATCAACTTTTGGCGTCGTTGCCGGGGACCAACGGTTCGGTTTTAGGTCTTTTATTGTGTTAGTGTGTGTTGTGTTTTGTTTTGTGTTGTGAGTGTGATGTTCTGTTTTGTGGTTCATCATTGGAAGCACACAGCTGTCACGGCCCAAAAGAGAGAACAGAAATGTTGTACGTCAGAGCAGATTCAAAAAGAAATGTGCTGAATTTAATTGAATTGGTGCAGCAGCCCACATTGAATCACGGGATAGAGCTTGGACGTGTTGGAGCTGCCACCTAAGAAAAGAGAATATGATTCTCAACTAAATGGGAAGCACAGGGGGTGTATCCAGCAACGGTCCAACAAGCAGCTTCAGCACACATCCAAGGAGAGACACACATCTAGGGCAGTAGCACTCCACATGAGGGGGTGACGGTCAGCAGCTTGGCACAAGGGGCCCACAGACAAATTAATTTGGAGTAGCAGCAACGTCCAGCAGCTTGGCTTTGGAGAGAGGTGCACGGCCGGGACACGCTGGCAGCAGGCTGAAGCAAGCACGTCATGGCCCATCAGCACACAATGGAGTCCAACAGCTGGTCCAGTAGAGAATAAAGGAAGCAACTCATCCAATCTTCATCCAGCTGCTTATGCTTCACACGGACAGCAGCGTCCAGGAGATGCGGGAAGAAAAATCACATTCATTTGGTCTGATCTAGGGAGCGTCCAGCAAGGCTCATGCCACGTCTTCAAAAAGCAATGGGCTGGATTCATTTGGAGGGGTTGCACACGGGATCCCGAGAGAGGGTAGCGTCCAGAGGGGGGACGGGTGAAGGGCATCCGTCACCTAAGTTGAAGGGTTTTGGTTGGATTTTTAGAAAAGGGGGAAGAAGGAAGCATGGTGATTGAGTAGAAGTGGTGCTGTTACGAGAGAAGGTGTAGCTCCAAGAGGTGTTTCGGTTTTTCTTTATTCACACTTGCACCGAGGAAGAAAGAGCACACGTCGCCCTCCACCTTTTGGATTCATTTTATTTTTCTGTTAGAGAAGGTAAAGCACATGCTTCATTATTGGAATGCTGCACGGTGATTGTCATTTTGGGTTCTTGGCTTTTAATTTTTGGAAGCAGCACACGGTGATTCATGGCCAGCTAGAGATGCACTCACGGAGTGTCATTTCTTTTCTTCACGCATGAACCAAACTTGTTTCTTTATAATATATAGATATATATTGAAAGCATTTTTATTTTTGGAGACATGCTTCATTAGATGTGCTGTCACGGCCTGAATC
The DNA here is from genome assembly GCA_027742795.1 of Vigna hirtella. NCBI lineage: Eukaryota > Viridiplantae > Streptophyta > Magnoliopsida > Fabales > Fabaceae > Vigna > Vigna hirtella. The sequence goes on from JAHCHA010006153.1 coordinate 3,371, forward strand.
ATTTGTGTCATTAAATGCTCATCTTGCTTCTTAGTCTTTTGCATTGAATATTTTATTTCCAAGCTGCATCTTTCGTTTGTTTATTAGTTAGCGTGGTTCCATTTTAATTTACGTAGATGAGTTTTAGATTTCTTTTATTGCATTTCAATTCGGTCATGAGTTGTCTTAATTATTTAGTGCATTTAATTTAGTTCACATGTGCATTTCATTTTTAACCAAGTGTCTCTTATTATCTACTGAATTTTAATTAGTTCACACGTCTTGTTTTAGGACCGTTCAGTTTATTGTTTTCGTTCACTATGTTGTCTATTTTGTTCTGCTTCTTTATCTTCCTGTATTTCCAATTTCCTCACTCGTTTTAGAAACCGTTTGGTCTCAATGTAGAACCGTTCGTTCATCTGTAGGACCGTTTGGTCTTCATGCTTTGTTCATTTATTTCAGTGTTTTCAATTATGTTTGGTTGTATTTAATTTCCACTTTTAATTTAGTTCATTTTGAATCACAAAAACGCTTTCAAAACCCCCCACTACGTGTTTGACCTAAGACTCGAACCACATTTGGTCCTTGAGAGACGACCTAGGAGTCACTTCCTAGCACTACATTGCATTTTTAATGCACATCAAATTTGATGGGTCGCGACAGCCACACCAAATTTTGGCGTCGTTGCCGGGGATCGAACCCGGGTCCCCCGCGTGACAGGCGGGAATACTTACCACTATACTGCATTTTTATTGCATTTTGTTTGTTTCGTAATTTTTAGGATTTCCTTTATACCTTCCCTTTTTCTTTTTCCATGTCTACCTATTTTGATTTTGTGAATACTGCTTATTCTGCCAGTGCCTCTGATTATGATTCTCCTTCTGCATGTTACTCTGATTGTAATTCATATTCTGCTGATTTTTATGTTGAGAACAATATGTATCATCCTCCAACTTCTGAGAGTTCTCTTCGGGAGCCAGTTTCACTTAATGAGGATGATGTTCATTGCGTTCTCACCTTTGGACTGATAAATTTGCTGCCTAAGTTTCATGGTTTTACAGGTGAATGCCCACATAAACATTTGGAGGAATTCCACATCATCTGCTCTTCAATGAAGCCTCCACATGTGTCGATTGATCACATGTTCTTAAGGGCATTCCCGCAATCATTACAAGGAGCAGCAAGGGATTGGATTTATTGTCTTCCTTCAGGGTGTATCACTTCTTGGGAAGATCTTAAACAATTGTTCTTGGATGAATTCTTCCTTGCTCGGTATGGTTACAGCAATAATCTTGGAAGGAATGACACTAACTTGGGATGGCAGGATACCCCATAACAACATCATTATCAAGAACCACCAGTCCAGCGATACCAGAGTCAGCAATATGATGCTCCTGCCCAAATAGCTCCTCAGCCTTCTACTTCCGAGCCTACATTGAAGGAGTTACTGAGGCAAATGGCCATGCAGAACATTGAGTTCATGCAAGAGACAAGAGCGTCCATTCAGAGTTTGAATGATCAGATAGGGCAGATGGTCACTCAACTGAATCAGGAATAGTCTAAAGTTTCAGAGGAATCACCATTTCAGACTGCTCAGATGCTTGATAATGACAGTGCCATCAACATAGGAGATGAGAACTAGAGTCACGTGCTTACTGCACCACCTACTTTCACACCGTCCTATGTCCCCACTCTTGCACCTAAAGAGACTTTTGAAAATTTTGAGGACCAGGCAAGAATAAGCAGTACTTTTGAGCCAGGTAGACCACCTTCATCTTCCCACACTCTAGCAACCTTCAGGGAAGTAGAGGTAAACATACCTCAATTTGATTATGTTGATGATTATGCTATTGAGGGGTATGTTATTGATAATTATATTGTTGATGAGAATCCTTTTCATTTCCACTCTTTGCATGATGAGAAACAACTTTTTCCATCATATCTGAACACTTCTTATCCATGCATTGAATATGAATCTGAGTCTGTGGTTGATATTGTTTCTGAAATTGAAATTGATTCATGTTCTGAGAGTATATCTAAGGTTCAGTCTGATAAATTGGAATTGGGATTTATACCCCTGCATGTAATTTCTATAGAGCCACATTGCACTAACCATGTTGCAGGAGGTACACATGAATTTAATCAACAAACACCCACTATTGAAGACAAGGGTGCGAGCCTTCAAAACGGTTTCAACATCAATAGGCACCTGTTGAACCCGATCATCAACAATTTTTGCTGCTTAGATCCAACTGTGGAAGACATTTCCCTGCTCGATCAAATTTGGAGGATGAAGCAGTTCGTCCTCAAAACTTCCTTGCTGGATACTATAGTGGAAGATATCTCCCTGATAGTCCAAAATTGGCAGCTTCCACCATAACCTACAGGAGTTTGTATTTTCCTTCTCTCCCTTTTTCCTACTTTTATTGCACTTGTCCATGATCTGTTTACTGTTTTTGATTGCTGATCTTATGCTTAGAATACATTGAGGACACTGTGTAGTTTAAGTGTGGTCTATTGGGGGAGATTTTGATTTTTCTTTGTTAGTTTTTTGTTTTGTGTGTTAAATTTTTTTTGTTTTGTGTTAAATTTTTCTGTTTTAAGTTGTTTTTATCGTGTCTTGTGTGCAATTTTACATTTTTCTCTTCAATTATGGACTTTGTTTAGTTTGTAGACTTGACCTTCACTTCATTGATACTTTGCTTGAAATCTTTGCTTTTCTTTGCTTGGGAAGATGATTATGATGTTTGAGAGGTTGAATTGATTGTGACACAAATACCCTGTGTGAGAATTTGAGCCACTTAATGTCTTTCTTGTGTGTGATATGTCTCTTGATTGCTTGCGCATATGCCTTGGCTTGACTCTTGTTGATAATTCTTGATTGATATGCATGTTTGGAAGTGATAAAGGCATTTTTGTTATTGTGCCTCTCTAGCCAAATAAGCTTACCTTGTTTTAATCCTTTGATAACCCCTTTTGAGCCTATACTTTCCTCATTTCTTTGTTTTGAAGCTCAAACAATAGCCCTAAGTGAAAAACCATGATCACCTTAACCTTAGGGAATTTTGGAGCTTTGGAAGTGTTTTGGGAACAAGTGTGGTCTCCCTGGGGATTCTTATGAATTGGCTAGATGATTCCTCTTCTTGTTTTGTGTTTGTAAATATGTTGTGTATCTTGTCTCTTACAGTTGTGTCGTAAATAGAGAGAAAAGAAAAGAGACAAGATGAGAAAAAAAAATTTACAGAAAAATGAGAAAAAAAAATAAAAAAAAATTGTGAATAATGGAGTGAAGAAGAGGATTGAATTAGAGGTTTTGGGTGTGAGTTGACTGTATTTACACTTGTTCCCCATTGCTCCTCTATTTCTTTTGGTTGTAGCTTCTCATGCATATTTATCCTCCCTTGTCCTTGGCCGCATTACACCCATAAAAGACCTTTTGATTTGAACATGCATATGTTTTGAGTGTTAATATTAGAGGCTCGCCAAGTCTGTTGTTGTTTGCTTTCTTGAGTGCATTGAGTGGACATTGTTTACCTTAGACACTTGAGAGAAACACTGATAGTGCATCTGTGAGGTTTTTCTACTTTTGATTCACCTCTTGAGTTGATTGATCATTTTGCCATGTCTTGAATTGCTTGGATGATTTCTGTGAGTATCTGCCTTCTTTGATTCTGTGTTGGATATTGTCTACTACCTTTCTTGGTCCAGATGCCTTGAGAACTGTGTAATTTTGTTTCTGTCCTCGTTAGTCTTTGTTTTTTGTGTGTTGAGTTTGTGTCACTTCCCTAATGTCCTTTGAACTATTCCTTTATTTGCGTCTTGATTTTGCCCAGGAGTGCAAAAGACTAAGTGTGGTCTATTTTGATGAGTCAATATTTTCTTGACTTCACTTAGTTTATTGTACAGAATTTAATTCGGGAAGTGTGCTTAATTGTCCAATATTTTCCCATTTTTGCTAATTGTGCTTAATTTGACCAGAAATTCTTATTTTAATTAATTTGAATTATCTGAGACTAATTATTTACATTATTAATTGTAGGGAAATTTTGGATAACCTTTTGGGACTTCAAGAGAAATGTGACATCAATTTTATTTTAAGCTAAAATGATAGGAGGTGTGAATTTCATTTTTTGAAGGGAACTTCAATAGGAGCAGGTGGTGTCACGGTTTTGGGCCATTCATTTCTTCTAGAGAAGAGGCACTCACGGCTGCATTTAAATTGGACTGAGGTCCAGCGTTGGTGATAGGGCACGCACATTCAACCACTACATGGACACATAGGATTGAATTTCTTTTAGACAAAGGAGGTGCAGGTGGACTTCACACTCCATGCGCTGCAACAGCTGATTTTGGGCTTGAAAAAGAAGTGGTGATGTTGATGACAAATTTATGAACACCGAAAAACGGCGCCAAACACTTGTTTAACCCTCGGCAAGTGTGACCGAATCGTATCAAGTAATAAAACTCGATAAGACTAAGTATCGTTCTCCCAAAGGACTCACGGCCTAGTTAGCTATATGATTTGTTGATTATTTAAGACTTATGAACAATTGATTGTAGGTTTTAAATGCAAAAGACAATAATTAAACATGTATGCATGAATTTGATCAATGGAAAAGAGGAATACAAACACTTTAATGAATTAGATGGATGAGTATGTTGTTGGGGTTATCAATTTCATCTTATCCACTCTCATATACTTTTAGGAATTCATCAATCTTTTCATCAATGTTAATGACACTCTTTAAATCACCTTGCAAGAAGGCCTATCCTTAATTACGAGTTCATACAATTCCTAGCATCCCTAATAATTAATTCTGAAGCACAGAAGCTTAAAAGCAACCAACCCTCATATGCTATTGGGAGATTTTCCCCGGATCTAGATTTCCCCGTATGTTCCCATATCGACAAAATCAATAATCATGGCATCGAATGAGTTAAACAATGCATGCTTTGAGCAAAGAGGAAAAACCCTAACTAATGATGAAAGAAACCATATATCTCAAATAAGATGTTTAAACACAAATTCCATAGATGAGAGTTTCACAAGATTACATTGATTCCCCAACAACAATACAAGGTTTAGTTCACCATATTCATGGTGAAACTAGATGAACAATAATGAAAGAATGAAAGATAGAACCCTAGAAAGATGAGTAGGTAGCTTCGTCTCAGCCAAAGTGAGTGTTTGCTTCGTCTCAGCCAAGAATACAAACACTAGTGAAGAATTGGCTTTCAACGTCCCCCCATAGACGTCCGTCCACAAAAGCCCCAACGTAAATAATTGACAGGTGGCATATTCGTAATAAAAGAAACTGTAGACGTCCGTTGTGGGGGGGACGGACGTCTATAATATTATAGACGTCCGTGGGAGGGGCCCGAACGTCTAAGAGGCTGGAACAAACACCTCTTCAACTCCCCTGTCAGCCCCTTAAACGTCCGTTGGGGAGGTGGCCGGACGTCTATAATATTATAGACGTCCATGGGAGGGGCCCGGACGTCTAAGAGGCTGGAACAATCACCTCTTCAACTCCCTCTGTCAGCCCCTTAAACGTCCGTTGTGGGGGTGGACGAACGTCTATAATATTATAGACGTCCGGGCCCCTTCCACGGACGTCTAAAACCCCCCGCGAATATCAATTTTAAATCCCCAAAGACGTCATATTAGTGATGGCCCCGACGTCTATAATATTATAAACGTCGGGGCCCTAGAGTACCGGACGTCTAATAGTATTAATACTAAAACGCGAACCCGCAAGCAGTTACGCTCACTGTTCATCGTCTTCCCCACGAACTCTCTCTGCGACATTGCTTTTCCAGGTGTGTTTTCTCTCTTTTGGACCGTTTAAATTTACTTTCAATCCGATTACATTGCCCTGTGATGAAATATCTTTGATTTGAACCGATTAAAAATCGTTTTCGGTGCGTTTTGGTGCAGTTTCTTGCGTGTTCTTGGGCGGCTTCTTTGACTGTTTTTGGGCTACGTTTTAGGCCGTGCCCTCCTCGATTTCCCTCCCTTTCATTTGGAATCTACTTTTCAGGTTAGCTTATTCGTTGATAAAGGTTTTTTGTATGCATGTTATTGGGTTTTGTGTATGCATGTTTTTTACTCTAAGGTATGCATGTGTTATTGGCTTTTGAATATGCATGTATTAGTGGTGTTATTATAATTGTGATATGTTAGTATATAAGTATCAAATCATTGAGTGACACTTAGTTCCCGTTTGAAATTTAACTCAAACGATTAATCTTTTAATCGTTTGTATTAAATTTTGAATTGTCCGATTGGACAGTTTGAGAAAATTAATTTTCATAATTTGCAATAACATGTCAATTGGAGTTTATGGATAAGATTGATAAAATTTCGGTTCAGTATTTATGTTGTTCTCCGGATGCATATTTGATTGTGGTCATCGTTGATGGGGATCCCCCACGCATTGTGGTTGTCGGACGAGTGCTTGAGGGAGGGCAGACTATTCATGGTGTTGCCATATTACCCCAGCACGTGCGTGTGACGATTGACGAAATTCGGGATCCCCAGACTCAGGTGCCTGTACCCACTCCAGAAATTAACTTTGTGGGGGAGGCCCTAGGATCATTTATTGCTTGGCCTAGAGCATTGATCATGTCACACATCGCTACTCCACAGGTATAATGTCTTTTTCCTTAGTATTTCTATGTTTATTCTTCAAATATTTGTTGATAACTCTTTGACGTAAATTCTTATCTTCAGTTCACACGTCCTCAGAAGCAGTCAATTCATGATACAGTCATACATGAAGATGATGAGATGGCTGAAGCGGAGGATGATCCTCTATCAAAGCTAATGACAAAATTACCCAGATTGAAGAAAGCATCATTAGAACTATACTGGGATTTGAGAGTATTTGGTCTTCCCCCACATGTGCCAGTTTATATCACATTCTCTGATGCATTGGAGGTGATTGGGGGAGACAGGATGTTGAATATTTCCATCATTCAGCTGTGGTGCATGTAAGATAGTCAATTTGGTCTTTCATATTACTTTTATTTAGATTGTTATAGTTTCTAACAACTTAACTTTGTTGTTTTAGGTACATGGACACAATCGTTGTAGACCAAGGTTGGTCTTCCATGTATGGATTTGTTGAACCTCAGACCATTCAACCGTCTGGTAACACACTTCAAAACAGACAACATTATTTGCAAACATGGATGGATGACTCAAAAAGAGACGTATACCTTGTGCCATACATTGAGGGGTAGGTGTTGTTATATGTGGTCAGTTCATTATTATAGTTTCCTTAATTAGTTAAATAACTATTTGTCCTTCGTGATAGGTCGCACTGGTAGCTGATGGTCATCATTCCCAAACAATGTAAAATTATATGGTTTTGTTCGTTGCACAGGAAGATGAAAAATGACTTGAGAACCATGCTTTAAGGGTAAGTGTTTCTCCAAAAATGACTTTGAATTTGATGTTCACCTTCAACTTTTATGATAAATATAGTCATATTAATTATACTTTGTGCTTTCAATCTGTACAGAGTTATTGGTAAATCTCGTGGTCAACTGGTTCAAATTTTGTATCCAAAGGTTGTAAGTCATTTTCTATGTTATTGAATGATCTAAATTCTTAACTATTTAGTTTGTCATTTTAGTGGAACCAGCAGCTAGATTCATGGGAATGTGGCTTCTATGTGATGTGTTGGATTAAGACCATCATTCGAGCTGTCATTACAGATCACTGGAATGAGGTAATGATGTATACCTTGAATACATTACAAATCAAATTCATCTTCAAACATATATGAAACCATAATGAATCTTTCTTGAATTTTACAGCACTTCAAGAGTACATCTCCTATACCAGAGGACACAATTAGGCAGATAAGGCAGGACTGGACCGCTTATCTTCTGCAAAGATGGAGTTAGCAATAGTTTAATTTCTTGTTGAACATTGCTTAGTTTTAGTTTAAGTTTAATCTTGATAGTTTTGGTAGTGGATTATTTTTTACATTAAGTACAACTTTCTTTATATGAAACGCATATATACATTATACTATATTGTTCTGGGACAATTTTCTGCTTTTCAGGTGTGGTTTTATTGCAAAAATAAATTATTTTTAAAAAAACAAACCGCCTAGTAGACGTCTGTTAGTGCACTGTCAGCCGTCTGCAGACGTCTGCCAGTGCACAAACCGACGTCCAACGCCAACCCTAGCACAAAACCATTCATGCATATGGTCGTCGGGGGATACACCTGGACGTCTGTGTAGACGTCGGGGGGGAGGAGGCGCCGGACGTCTGTGGAGACGTCCAGGGAAGAGGTGTCGGACGTCAATAGAGGCGTCGGGGCTTACATATCGGACGTCTATATACACGTCCGATGTCGACCCCCCGACTTCTGAGTAACGTCACCCACAAAGACATCGGGGCTAGGTCAGACGTCAAAAGGCCAAAAGAACGGACGTCTAAAGCCCTTTCTGCACTAGTGAAACCCTAGGAAGACCTAAAGCTTATATATTGTTTGTAATAATACAGAAAAGTGGGCCTAAGCCCAAAAGACCACCGCTCAGCGGTAAACTGCCGCTCAGCGGTACCAGCGCATAGTCAATTCTTCCCCTCAGCTGCATTTTCACTCCTCAGCGGAGCCAACGGGTGTTCCTGAGTGCCGCTCAGCGGTAGTTTACCGCTGAGCGGTGGTCTTTTGCGGCTTCTCCTTTTGCACTTTTCTAGTTCTTTTCTGATTCCATCTCTATCCTTCTTCACTTCTTTCACCAAATTCACCTTAAAACCTGCATAAAACACTGAAATCAAGGATAAACCTGTCCAGCTCTCTTATTTCCAAAAATATGAACAAAAGCATGATTCCAAGCTAGTTTCTAAGTGTTAAAGGTTGCTTTTAGTATCAATTTTAAGCATGAAAATAACAGTTTTTCAACTGTTATCACAACCCCAAACTTAGAACTTTGCGTGTCCTCAAGCAAACAAGATGTAACTCAATCTTCTACCAATCAATACAATGGTTTACTCTATTCAAAAATCCTCTTTTTCAAGATAAGTAAAGACTTCAATTAAGCGCATGACAAAGACTTCAATCAAGATATACACATGCTTTAGTGTTCACAAAGTCACTTAGTATCCAACAAATGCTATTTTTCATGAATGATCAATCAACTAAGCAAGGATGTTCATGTGCTCATGGAATATTTCCTCACTAAGTAAAGTGTTTCACTCAAACACAAGTGTATAAGAGGTAATCACTCATTCACTCTACTATCACAATGTCACATGAATTGACTTTGCCTTTCATTTAACCACAATCAAATAAATTCACAAGCATGCATCATCACAAGGACTTTTCAATGGCTTATAATGTGGCTGGGCTAACAAGAAAATTGGTTTTTCTAGATCACAAAACCCTTGAGTTAAGAGAATCATATAAACAAAAAACACAATCATTCTTACTTTTCCCCAACTTTCTTTTGCATTGAGCTTTGCTTTTTCTTTTCTTTTCTTTCTCTTTTACTTTTTCTTTTCACATACTTAATTCTTAGCTCTTAGCTGAATGCTTTCAATTTCCCTTTCTATTTTCCAACAACCCTAAACTTGAACATTTATCAATACCACATAATATTCTCATCTTAACTCAAGGTAAAGCTTTTCAACAAGCATTTTCAAATCATGTTCAAGGCTAAGGGTTCAAAGGATAGAACACATAGTGTTCTCTTTTATTGGCTAATTTCATGAAGTTGGCTAATACAAAGGTTACCAACAAATGGCCTTGATCATATGATGCAAACAAGCAAGTAATTTAATCATAGACAACCTGGGCAAAGTCATTCATGCTTTCAAAGTAATAGCATTCATTCACAAAAACTCTAGAGCTCAAAACCTCACATATAAGCTCATTCACATTTTACATACACATCCTGCTTAATATCACAATCACAACATCATGCATTTGTACATAAAGCTTGTGAACCACCTGTATAAGCATGTAATGTGCACATCTCAACATCAATCCATATCAAAGCATCATCAAGAATTACTTATCAAACAATCACAATCATAAGCAAACCATCATAACAGACAAAGTTTCCAATTGAGTACATCAAACCCTATTCTAAAAACACAAGTAAATAAGTTCAGAACATAAATCAAAAGCATAAGTCCTGCTCTAGTTATGATAACATTCATCAGTAAATGCTATCTCAGCTCCTCATCAGTCTGAACTGTCATCTGTATCCTCCTCTTCTTCCTCATCTTCGGCATCCTCAAATGCGTCATCCTCATCATCATCAACATCATCTTCATCCATCTCCATAGTTGGAGCTTCAGTTGCTCCAACTTTGCCGCCTTGTACCTGCTCTTCTTGCCAAGCTACCACATTATGGAACTCCTCCATAGTCCACCTGTGTGCTGGAGGTGTATCATACATTCCAACAATCATCTCAACTGTGGCCACCTGCCCTCTGTGGATAGACTGTAACTGCGCACCTATAAGAGACATATACATGTCCCTCATTTGGAAAGGTTCTGCTTCATGTATTCAAGCAGATGCCTGACTCTGTGCTTGCCCTCTTTCTCTGCGAGTACGACGTGGTGGAACTGGCTGAGCTGTCTCCTAACCTCCACAGTATTGTTTGTAATAGGCCTCATCAATTGCTTTCCTTGGCGTTTCAAATGGTGGAGCAGAAGTATCCACCCCAGCTATCTTGCAGAGGTGTGTAATCAAAGAAGGATGTCCTAAGGGTGCTCTACTGTTTGTTGTGTTAGCACACACCCTTATCTCATCAGCTATAACTTGTCCAATATTGACATTCAAATTCCTAATTGCATAGTAAAGGAGGAGTGCCCTGCTAAGAGTGATGTCTGACACATGAGAACATGGCTGAATGTTGGCATGAGAAAATGCCATCCAATATTTTGCAAGAGGAGTCAAGTCAGTCCTCCTAATGTTTACCACAGAGCCAGTTCTATTCCTCTGAAAATGTCCTCCAGGTACACGTAAAACTCTCTCCACATCATCAAAATCAGTGCCTTCTTCCATACATAGAGCAAACTGGCACTGCTCACCAGCCCACATAGTACCCAAGAAGTTGTTGATGGAATCAGGATCATACCTAATAGCATGGCCTCTGACATAGCCTAGGTAATTCTCAGCCGGATAATCATTAATCTTCCTTGCATTGGTGTAGAATTCTTTCACCACAGCTATATTGGCAGGTGTAGGGTATGTGGCTAGCTTCCCCCAATCATTTCCCAGCAATTGCTCTCCAAATTAGGGAGCAAAGTTAGGTATCATTCCAACCTTCCATAAGGAGTCTCCTATCTTGGACCACCTTAAAGTGCTTCTCATGTTAGCGAGATAGGAACCTACTAGAATGGGGTTGTTCTAGTTCCTTTTCTTTTCTTTTGGATGCCATGGTCTTCACTCTTTTGCTTAAAGAGGATGCCATTCCTACATCAAACACATAATACAAAACCACAAAACATGTATTTAATCATTAGTAAACCACAAACAACACCTTATTTCGAAGCTAAACCACCGCTGAGGGTCAAAATCACCCCTCAGCGGCACTAGTGCAGCAATCCAGAACACAACTCAGCAAAAATAACATGTCTGTCAGAGTGCTGCTCAGCGGCAATTTACCCCTGAGCGGTGACTCTGCAGATTTTTGAAAAGTGTACTTTTAACCTATCCTAACTCCACCCACATGTAATTTTCAGTCTTCCAGATCAAAATCATTCAGTGCAATCGGTTCAAACATCAATTAAATCATTAAATCATGCATAGAAATCAAAACCCCTAAAAATTCATGCTTCAATAATCAAATTCATACTCAAGAACCCTAGAATGAAAAATGCTTGACTTACTTGGGTGGAGATGCTAGCTGAATGGAGAATGCTTTCAAGCTATGAAGAATAATGATGCTCTCTTCCCACCCCAAACTTAGATGGAAAACTAGTGAGAAAGTGAGTGGAAGGGAGATTTTCTCAAAAGGGATGAGGGAAAACTTGTAGAGAACCTTTGAAAAAGTATGTAGGAGTGTGTATGCAGAGAAGAATCTGAAAAGAGAGGCCAAGGCGCAGCTTAGGGTATAAAAATACCCTAATGGGCTCGGGTTCCACTAAGGGGCAACCTAAGCCCAGTCTGCGACACTACCGCTCAGCGATAGTTTGCTGCTCAGCGGCACCTTCGTGAAGTGCTCTTCTTCTTCGTAGCTTAACCTAAATGCCTCCTAAACATACCCCTCACTTACTCCCTGCAATAAAATTCTCAAATTACTCATGCAAATCCCTATTATGCAACTAAAGTAAAACAAACAAAAAATATAATCAATCAACTAGGTTGCCTCCCAGGTAGCGCTTGTTTAACGTAACGAGCCTGACCCAAAATCCACCAACACCCATCAATAGGTGTAAATCTTTCTTACCTTCACCCATCAGTAGGTGTAACAAACCTAGTATGTTTCAGTAGATACTAACCACGTAGCATCCTTCAATAGATGCTATACCCAAAAAATTTACAGAAATAATGTCCAACTGATTAAAAATTACAACCAAAATAAACTCAAAAGAAATAAAAATGTCCTCAAATCACTGGAATGCCTTCCAGCAAGTGCTCTTTCAAGGTCATTAGCTTAACCCAATAAAGTTCAAGTTCCTTCTTCATGGTTGATGTTCATATCACACCAACTCATCAACTGCTTCCTGTCCACTTTTTTGACTCTTCTGGAATGTGGAGACTCTATCTCTATCATCTCATTTTCTTTGTAGCTTTTCACAACCCACAACTTGTTTTTGGATCTCACAGGTTTACCAAGTTGGAGTCATTCTTTCATCCAGTCATCATGGACTTTTCTTCCTCTTCCAATCTTTTCTTCTTCCTGTACCTGAAACAACAAACAATGTTTACCTTTAACCTTGGGCTTTTCATCTTCAGGGCTAGTCATGAGTACATCTTAATATGCAGCTTTATGACTAGCTTCTTCCTCCTGCATCTGCCTCTCTTCTTTGAAGACATCTACAACAACTCTTTCTTCTCGGTCTTGGAGCACCAGTATACCTTCATCCACATCAATGATGGCTTTGGCCGTTTTCATAAACGGTCTTCCGAGAATAATGGGTATCTTTTCGGTCTCCATCTCCATCACCACAAAGCCCACCAAGAACTGTAGTTTGCCTACACAAACTATAATATTCTTTGTTATTCCATAGGGTTTCTTTGAGGATCCATCTGCCATTACTAAGTTAACATTTATAGGCTTCACATCAACATCACTAATCTGCTCAAGTAAAGAATAAGGTATCAAGTTAACACTTGATCCTAAATCAAGTAAAGCCTTCTTTATACTTTTCTTCCCTATTGTGCATGGAATGGAGAAACCTCCTGGATCTTTTGCTTTTGGAGGGAATGGCTCCTTTTTAACAACTTTATACTTCTTTGTATCATCATCTCTACGTCTTTTCTTTGTAGAGACTTCTTGCTCAGGTTTTGAATAAACTACAATATGGATGTAGTATCTCCTTCCAAGGTACATCATTGTCCACCATATTGAATAATTCCGTAAAATCAAATTGTTTCTCATGATTTTTGTGAGAGTCTCCAATTGTTGAGTTAGTATCTTGTTCTGTGCTAGCAAGGCATCATTGGTTTGTAACTGTAGAACTCCTTTTTGTTGAATAAGAGCTCCCCTTTCACTGTTCAGCTCAGTATCATTTGTAGCCATATTTTCAATTATTTCTGTAGCTTCCTCTGGAGTTTTCCATTTGATATTTCCTCCAGCTGAGGTGTCAAGCATCATCTTGGTTTGTGAAACAAGACCTCCAAGGAAGATCAAGACTACTTCCACTTCGTCAAAACCATGCGTGGGAGTTTTTCTTAATAAGCTTTTATATTTGTCCCATGCATGACCTAGTGATTCCTCCATGCCTTTCCTGAAAGATGAAATCTCTTCCTTTCCTTTATTTACCTTTGATTGTGGAAAGTATTTGTTTAGGAACTTTGTCACCACTGCTTCCCACTGTGTAAAGCTTCCTTCTGGAAAAGAGTTCAACCAAAGCTTAGCGTTGCCTCCTAATGAGAATGGAAACAGGCTAAGTTTGATTGCTTCGTCCGGCACCCCATTTATCTTTACTGTGTTGCAAATCTCATTAAACATTGTGAGGTGCTCATATGGGCTTTCGTGAGACAACCCATTAAATTTGTTACTCTTAACCAGTTGGATTAATGCTGGTTTCACATCCATATTAGCTGCATTGACTCTTGGTCTTGCTATGCTATTGAAATGCTGAGGTCCAGCTACATTAGTGTAATCTGCAAGAGTTCTTCTGGCATTATTATTCTCCATCTCCTCAGTGCTATGGTCAGAACCTTGTGGTGATTGTTGTAACAGAATTTCCGGAGGAGGAAAAAGTTCTCTAGATGTACGGCTTCACGCTTCCAGTAGCTAATTCATGTCCAACAAAGGGGAGAGCAAGGCATGTGGTGATATAAAGCACATGACCCAAAGCAGGAGGAAGAATAATTCATTTTTTCATGCTGGAAAGGAGGGCTTGAGAGGGTCCAGAGGTTGCATATCCAGCAGGGCCCATGGAGAAGTCCAGCTGCCACCATAGGGCACGGAGCATCCAGCAGAAGGAGGGAAAATACGTCCAGCAAGGTTTTGGACCTCTCGGTTCTTATCCAGTAGGCACAAGTGTGCTTAGAAAAAAGAAGCAGCCACCGAGAAGGAAAAAACTCACTTTCATTTAATGAAGAGAGGCAAACGTGAGCGTCAAGGGGAGTGAGCAGCCACGCACATGGAGGGTTACGGTTAGAGGATTCATCACGCTGGAAGCAGCCGCCACTTGGGAAAGGAGGGAGAGAGGTGCTTCATTTTTGGCTTTGATTCTCGGCCACAGCAGCACCAGGGATTTGGTTTTTCTTTCTTTTAAAATAGGCAACACGATGATGGAGAATGAAAGAGAAGTCACGTTCAACTTGGTGCAGCACGCTCGCTGGAATGGGAAGCACAGTTATGTGTTTCAGACGCCACCCTTATTGATTTTTCTTTGGCTGGGAATGTTTAGATTTTGAGGAAAAATCTTACTTTATTTTTATGTTGCAAATTACACATGCCATTTTCAATATTTTTTGTTCAAGCATTTTGTTTTTATTAAAGTTTTCATTCTAGCATTTTGCTGTGCACGTTTTTTTTCTATTCCAGCAGCTCTCAGTTTTATTTTTATTCAGAGAATAGGAAGGTGATTTACTTGAGAGTGTGGACAGTGATTTCAAAGAGGAGAGCACGGTTATTGATGGTAGGTGGGATCACGGCCTGAGTTGGTGCAACTGCCATGTGGAGAAGAATTCATCCACTTTAGAAAGCAAAAGTTGAAGGGTGATTGGTGATTTACGTGAAGAAAGAAGAAGTGGCCCACGTGATGCATTTCTTTTATTTTCTTTAAAGAGAACACATGGAAGTGTCATGGCCAAGGAGTATTTTTTAGAAGCATTTGAAAATTTCAATTTCTTTTGATAGATGAATGGGTTACGGTTAATGGTAGAGAAGTTTTATTTTCTTTTATTTCTTTTGCCTTAAAATATTTTATATTATATGTTGAAATGATTTTCTTCTTTTTGGTGGTGAATGTGTAGGATAGATGACAATATTATGCATTTAATGTTTTAGCTCAAGAGTTACATTTTTACCGCTTGAATTGTATTTGGATATTTATCTGTTGTAGTTTCCATTTTAATGCTTTCATTTATATTCGGTTGTGTTTAATTTTCATTTTTAGTCAAATTGCATTCACAAATCTTTCACAAAACCCTCCTCTAATGTGTTCGACCTATTACCTGAACCAAAATTGTTGCCATCCTTATTGATCTTTCATTAAGTATAGACATTTGTTGCCATAAGGTCAGTTGTTGGTGTTGCTTGTTAAATTGCCCTGCTTGTCCAGCTTGCCCACTTTGTCCTTGACCAATGCTTGGGTGTGCTTTCCACCCTTGATTGAAGTTCCCCTGACGGTATGGAAATTGATTGGCCATGAAGTTAACATCCTCTAAAGCTTCCACTGGAAAGTCGCATTGACCATTGATATGGTCACCTCCACATAGTTCACACATCTGTTGTTGAACCTGTGCAACAGTCTTTAACTCTTTTGGCAGTTGTGCAAGTGCCTTTGTGAGATTCTCCAATTGTTGAATTATTATGTTGTTCTGAGCTAACAAGGCATCATTGGATTGCAATTGTAGAACTCCTTTTTGTTGAATCGGAGCTCCTCTTTCACTGTTCAACTCATTGTCATTAGTAGCCATGTTTTCAATTATTTCAGTTGCTTCCTCTGGAGTCTTCCCTTTAATATTGCCTCCAACTGAGGCGTCTAGGATCAACTTGGTTTGTGAACCAAGACCTCCAAGGAAGAATAGGACTACTTCTACTTCGTCAAATCCATGTGTGGGAGTCTTTCTTAATAGGCTTTTGTACCTGTCCCATGCGTGACCTAGTGATTCCTCCATGCCTTGCCTGAAAGATGAGATCTCTTGCTTTCCTTTGTTTACCTTGGATTGTGGGAAGTATTTATTCAAAAACTTGGCCACCATAGCTTCCCACTCTGTAAAGCTCCCTTCTGGAAAAGAGTTCAACCAAAGCTTAGCATTGCCTCCCAATGAGAAAGCAAACAAGTTAAGTTTGATTTCTTCGTCAGGCACCCCATTTATCTTCACTATATCGCAAATTTCATTAAAGGTTGTGAGGTGCTCATATGGGCTTTCATGTGACAACCCATTAAATTGATTACTCTTAACTAGTTGGATTAACGCCGGTTTCACCTCCATGTTGGCTGCATTGACCCTCGGTCTTGCTATGCTGCTAAAATATTGAGGGCCAACCACAATGGTGTAATCTGCACGAGTCCGTCTAACATTATTATTCTCCATCTCCTCAGCACTATGGTGAGAACCTTGTGGTGAAGGTTGTAAAAGATCTTCCGGAGGAGGGAAAAGTTCTCTAGATGTACGGATTCTTCTCCTCCGTCTACTCTCGTCTAAGCCTTCAAGAAGAGGTTTCGAGGTTTTCTTGCTTCTAGTTCGAATTGCTTCCTGCATACACAAGAAAACAAGTCCCAAGAAAAATTTGTTAGCACAAAAAGATAGAGAAGATATAAAATAAGAGATAAGAAGATAAAAGATAGAAAGATAGAAGATAAAATAAAAACAGAAAAATAAAAACAAAAAATAGAAAAATAATAACAGAAAAATAGAAAATAAAAGCAGAAAAATAAAATAAAATAGAATAATAACTGAAAAATAAAAAAAAAGAATAAAAAACAGAAAATAAAAAAAAATTCAAAATTCGAAATTTAAAATTCAAAATTAAAAAACAAGTCAAAGATAATCAATAATCACACAAATAAACTAGTTAAACCACGAGTCCCCGGCAATGGCGCCAAAAACTTCATGACAAATTTATAAACACCGAAAAACGGCGCCAAAAACTTGTTTAACCCTCGGCAAGTGTGACCGAATCGTATCAAGTAATAAACTCGATAAGACCAAGTATCGTTCTCCTAAAATAAAAATAAAAACAGAAAACAAAAATAAAATAAAATAAAATAAAATAAAATAAAAATAAAAACAGAAATTCAAATTTCAAAATTCAAAATTCAAGTCAAAGATAATCAATAATCACACAAATAAACTAGTTAAACCACGAGTCCCCGGCAACGGCGCCAAAAACTTGATGACAAATTTATGAACACCGAAAA
>JAHCHA010006159.1:0-12700 GCA_027742795.1 Vigna hirtella
ACGATGCGAGAGTAACAGAGGGAGTAGCCATAAAAGGAGAAGAAAAAAGGCAGAAAAGCCAAGAACGAAAGGTAGAAAATGAAGATCTGGACAGGAAAAGAATTGGTTGCAGAAGAACGTGATAAAAAAATTAATTTTCTTCTGATACCATGTTATGAGAAAAGAAAGGATAGGAATTGTATTTCTTATATCATAAGAAGAGAGTACAATTTTTACATATATATAATTGTTTGAAACAATATATAAACGGAATATAAATATAAAAATAGAATATAAATATATGAAGATAAATGCACAGATATGAACGGAAAATAAATTAAATCCAATAGGTCTACGAATGGAGAGATATGAAATAATAATTGTAATTTTCAATTAGAACATGATAGTCAAACTAAATTGTAATTTGATTTTTTGTCCGTTTTAGTTCTTAGAGCTTAGAAAATTTGTAATTTTCATCAAACCTTTAATTTTAATTGTATATGTAAAATCCAATTTAATTTAGTTATAGTAGTGCAAATATAATACTATGTAGCATACATTCATTAATAACCATTAAAATATTTAGTTTCCAAATATATATATATATATATATATATATATATATATATCATATAGTCTAAAACAATTGAAACTTCTAAGTGTAGTTCTTTCACTAACACATATTTTGCTTTCCTATCAATTACTTCGTAAAGCACTTACCACTCAAACTACACTTTCATAAAAACACACACAGAACAAATTATTAGTAGATTACTTCTATCCAATGATATAAGAATCATTCAATGTATCTCAATAAAACAATGTAATTTATCACCAAGTGATTCATATTATAAATGCATTTTAATTAAAACTTTGCAAGAATTCACTTTAATTCATCAAAGATATTTAATAAACAAAATATCAACTAACATATTTTGAGAGTCATTATGTTTTACCATACTAACATTTGATCCAACACCTAAGACTTAGACTTACAAATTAATACATGATTATTGATCATGATAAGTTTAATACTATCCAAGTCTTATATGAGTATTGATCATGATAGGTTTAATATATGAGATGACAATGATGGTTAGGAGGTTTTGAAGAGGGCTTCATTAGTATGGAATGTTGAGGTTTGAGAGATCAGATAGTTGTAAAGGTATGACAACAAGATAAGGATTAGAGTTTGAGAGTGTGTGTTGAAAATATGAAGAGTGAGATCGAGTTAAATATAAAAAAAAGTTAGTCATGGCGATTGTTTGAATTAAGAGGCATATAGTATGATTTAATAGATAAAATATGATATGATGAGTATAATAAATTAAAAAAATGTTTAATAAATAAAAAATGTTTAATAGATAAAAAATGTTTAATAGATAAAATAAAACTAAAGTTATTATTTAAAAATATAAAATTATTAATATTATTATTAAAACCTAAAACCATTACCTAACCATACATAAACCATTACCTTCATTCATTCAGAAACAATTCAATAACATTTTCCTGCAATTCCATAATCGATTCTCATCAACATCTTGTGGTATCAGGATCATATTCAAACTTTGGCATATTGAATCAATATTGAATTGAGGCTAAAGCTTTCTGCACCCCATCAAATGTTCCTGAAAATGTTTTCCACAAAAAGGAGGGGTGATTGATTTTCGGAAAAAAATTTCAAATATTGTTTAGTGTTTTGAAAAACAAATTCCGAAAGTGATACGGTGTAGGAAAAAAATATAGCATGCAAGAAGTTGCCTTGACTTGAAACACATATTTCATATTCATGTTTCTAAATTTCATCGTTAAATATGTTGTATTTTTGCTAGTAAATCAATGAATTGTTATTTGATTACATATGAAGTGACACTTAAAAGGTGTTTAATATAACAATTTACATTAATTTTGATTATCTTTAGTTTGTCTTTAGATAATGTCTTTGTGTTACTTCTATTTTATCATCATTATTGTTACTCTTGAACATATGTTTTAAAGACACACGTTGATTCTTTTTCTTTCTCTTTTAATCAAGTTGCTTCCACATTAATAGTATTGATTATACCTTAACTTCTTATTATGACCGTAATTACAATTTTTTAATAATTAAAGCAACATTAAACTCCTTTTCATTTCAAAATTATAATTAAGCAAATATAACGAATTATATTATGTTTATACAAGTCTTTTTAAACAGCTAAAAAAGTGCATCACAAATTAGAATTAATTTTTAAATAAGTTGAAAGTAAAACTTTGAATATTTTTTTAAAAAAAATTACTTTGTTTTATATACAACTTAACTTAAGTTAATTTTAATTTATAGAAATTTAATTATATTACTTTCATTTTTCAAAATTGTTAGTTCAAATTTGTCTCTATCAATCAATTCAATCTAACAAAGATGATGAGCTCTAATATAATAAAAGGACATAATGAGACATGAAACAATCACATTTTATTAAGAACTAAGAATACATGTGAAAAGGAAGTTGATGATCAATTCCATCCAAAGAACATGACTCAATTTGAGGATGCATGGTGTGGTGGTGGTGCTTGGTGGTGATGTGGGTGGTGGTGTGATGGGCCATGGTGGTGTGGTGATGGTGCTCGGTGTGGTGGTTGATGGTGGTGTGGTGGTGGTGCTAGGTGGAGTGATTTGATAGTATTAGTATGGGTTGCAATTAGATGTGGACATTGGCAAACATGTTGAATGCATACTGCTGCACAACCACAATTTTGATTATGACACCCAATCTGACACTCCTTATCGTTATCACATGGTGTTCTATAAATGATTCCTCTTGCTTCTGTCTTCATCGTGCACAAATCTGCATCACAAAAATCTAATTAAGAACAATGCCAACTTAATTTTTCAAATAAAACAATAATCTTAATTCCACACAAAAACTATGTGAAAGATTTCATAGTAAGAAATCAAATGTGTAGTGTAAAAGAAAATGATTTGTTTGAATTGAGAAACTAAAGAGAAAGTGAAAAGACCATTATTAATCACCTGAAGTCATGATGAAAAGAGCTAACAAGAATGTCATATTGACAATGAAACATCTTGAAGACCCCATGTTGTTCACTCAATATGTTATTCAACCACAACGATTCATCTATTTATATTCAAATGGTGGAAGTAGTTTCACACAAAAAGCCAACAAATAATTGTTATATTCTTTAATTAATTTCTCTGTTGACTTATACACACTAAATGAAAATTTAACTCTATAAATTTAATTATGTTTTAATATTTTAATTAGTAACTGAGCATGCACATTCAATACAAATTAATTCTATAAATTTAATTATTTTTCAAATATAACTATCGTATCTGTATAGATATACCAGTTTTTTTTTTAAATTGTGCAAAGTTGACCATTTATTAAATTAACTTTTGGTAGTTTAACATGAGTTACTTGAATTTTTATTTTTACCTTTTTTTTGGAGTATTTTCTTTTTTATTTTTTTTTTACAATATTTCATCTCATTCCGCTTTCTCCCTCATATTACCCCTCTACCACCTTCTTCCTCCTTCCATTTCTTTCTTTCTCCAAAACACAACCAACCACCGGAAGAACTATAGTGGTTTTCTAGTCATGAAAGTCTGTTGTCTGGACTCCTCATAAGACACATACGAAAAACTATATCTAAATTAATCAATCGATAATTGTTTATTTTTCTTTAAAATGCTGTTATTTAATGATATTTTTTCGTTTTGAAAATAAATATTTTTTTCTTTTAACAATTATTATTACTCCCCTTGTTAATCTAAAACTATTCTATAATTAAAATTAACTAAAAAAAAATTAAAATTTTAAAATGTAAAAATTTTTTTATAAAAGATTGAATATGTAATTATATTGTTTAATTTTTTAAGTAATATATAATCAGTTATTCCTTTCATATTATTCTATTGGAGATGGTATGCTATACTTTCCAGTAAGAGTTTCAAAGAGTTACTTTCCAATAGAAACATTATTTAATGTGAGCCCCATGTACATGATGTTCTCAAAAACTCAAAAATGGTTATATAAAATCATTAGAAAATTGTAGAGTTACATGAGAAACATTTGAAAATTATTTTGATTGAAAAGAATCTTATATAATCAATTCCCATTAAAGAAAGTTCTAACGAACTTTTATATATATATATATATATATATATATATAAATATATATATTTCACAAAATTTATATAACTTCTCATAAGAATATTTCAAATTAAAACTATTTTTGGTGTGGAATTAAGTCTTCTTGTCCAACTTATTCATGTTTAATTGATTGCTCACAACTTGTCAAATTGATCTCTAAACATCAAGTGAAGATGTCAACAATGTTACTGATGATGACAATGCATTATCCACGTACCCTATGCCATTTTTGTCAAGAGAATCCTTAGATAAAGAAAGATTAATGATATATATTATTACCTTGAATAAGAAAATGATCAGTTAAGTCAAAAGAAGATTAAGGAAAAGGTACAAATGATAGGTCAGGTTCACCCATATTTATAGTAGCATGTATCCCAACTTCCTCCTATCCTCTACCATCATATATGCTCACATATTGAAAGCAAAAGACTCTTTATATTCAAATTTGAATGTGTATGTAAAAAGGAGATCATAGGTTGCTTATATAGCACTAGGAGCTGAAGTAGGTAGAGAAAACTAAAGGATATGGGACTTCGAGGCCTATGAATCTAGACAACAACTCTTAAGGCTGTTTTAAGTCTCACATCACTTAATTCTACAACCTCAATGGTAGAATCTACCTAACTCATCCAAAGATCAAAAATAAAAGAACACATGAGATAACTTACATTACAAGCAACTAAAAGGTGAAGAGACTTATTTATTCTTCTTTCATTTAACTCCAAACTATGTGAAGTCACACATTTCTTACACCTTAAAGAAAAGAAGAATATATAAGCTTCTTTACAACCAAACTAAGAGAAAGAAAGTAAAAAGAAAAAATACAAGCCATTTGAAACCTATACTGCTAAAGGCCAAAATACAAGCCATAAAACCTATTCTACTCTTTTTATTTCTTCATGTTTTATTTTAATCTCTTTATCCTTGCGCTATCTATGATCACATCACACTGTCTCCGGCATCCAAGTCTTATATCTACACATGTCACGCTATGTAAGAACTCCTTCCTCAACTTCTAATCACATGATATCTTAGCTTATGTAACTTAGGTCACCAATGAAACAAAATGATCTATGATACAACATAAATATCGATACTTGATATCCAAATCAAACAACAATTCACATATTATCTCATACGTGTGATCATAAATCCATATAAGTTTCATCATTCTCATGTGAATTTCAAATCATTGCACATCTCACATATACATCTTGTCTCAATCAAACCTCATCACATAAATTACTTCATCTCAATTTGAATACTAATAAATCAAAATAATCTTCAATTGCATTAATATAATATCTAACTAAAACACAATAATTAAATATAAAAATCAGTAAAAGATAAATCATTTTACCATTTAAAAATATTTGAAAACACATTTCTTTGAGGTTTGTAAAATATTCTTTTGCTCAGACAACATTTGGTTCGCTTGACTAAAAGCCTCATAACAACAAGTGAATCTTGACTCACTATAAGTGATTATCTTACCTATAATTCACATGCATTGTGACACTTATATTGATTGATTATATTGCATATGCTAAGATTTTACTCTATTTTACCTAAAATTCATTAAAAGTATTTGAATATAAACATGTGTGGTAAATTAGTCCACTCCTAAACCTTTCTGAACGCAGCCCACATTGGTGACAGTGGAAGCTGAAATTACAATTGGTGAAAGGGGAAGATATAAATCTGAGATGGGGTTTACGAATGGAGAGATATGAAATAATAATTGTAATTTTCAATTAGAACACACTAGTGCATAATTGGCCTTTAACGTCACCCAATAGACGTCCGTCCACAAAAACCCCAACGTAAATAATTGACCGGTGGCATAAATGTAAATAAGTGGGACTGTAGACGTCCGTCCTGGAGGGGCCCCGACGTCTATAATATTATAGACGTCCGTCAGAGGGGGGCGGACGTCTATAATATTATAGACGTCGGGGCCCTTCCAGGACAGACGTCTAAGAGGCTGACAGGGATAGTTGAAGAGTTGAATGCTTCAGCCTTTTAAACGTCTGTCAGAGGGGGTCGGACGTCTATAACATTATAGACATTAGGGCCCTGCAAGCACGGACGTCTCAAAGGCTGAACGCATTAACTCTTCAACTACCCTGTCAGCAACTTAGACGTCCGTCTAGGAGGGGGTCGGACGTCTATAATATTATAGACGTTCGGCCCCCTCTAACGGACGTCTAAACGGCTGACGGGGAAGTTGAAGAGTTCATTGCTTTAGCCTTTTAAACGTCCGGTAGAGGGGCCTCGACGTCTATAATATTATAGACGTCCGGTCCTCTCCAGGACGGACGTATAAAAGGCTGAACGCAATTAACTCTTCAACTACCTTGTCAGCCTCTTAGACATCCGTTCTGGAGGGGGCCGGACGTCTATAATATTATAGACGTCCGACCCCCTCTAACGGACGTTTAAAATCCCCCCGCGAATATCAATATTAAAAACCAGAAGACGTCATATTAGTGACTGCCCCGACGTCAGGGCCTCCCAGTAACAGACGACTAAGGGCATTTATACCAATACGCGAACCCGCGAGGAGTTACGCTCACTGTTCATCGTCTTCCCCGCGTTTTCCCTCTGCGCCTTGCATTTCCAGGTTGGTTTTTATCTGTTTTGGACCATTTAATCTTACTTTTATTTCGATTAAATTGTTCAGTGATGAAATATCTTTTATTTGGACCGATTAAAAATCATTTTCGGTGCGTTTTGGTGCAGTTTGTTGCAGTTTGTTGCAGTTTGTTGCGTGTTCTTGGGCGGCGTTTTTTGGCCTACGTTTTAGGTCGTGCACTCCTCCATTTCCCTCCATTTTCATTTCGAATCTGCTCTTCAGGTTAGTTTCTTCGTTAATAATTTTTTGGGTTAAATATGTTTTTAGTCCCTCAACTATCAAGCGATTTTGTTTTTCGTCCCTATTTCAATCTTTGTACGCTTTGATCCCTCTCCTTAAAGAAATCATAATTTTTGGTCCTCCAAAACTAACACCGTTAAATTTAATCTGACGTGGCTAACGGTATGTCACGTTTCTGTCATGGTAAAAATTGAAAATTTGTAAAAAAAAATAGTCTGAGCTGGCTAACGACCCTCCTCCCTCTCTCGACCTCCACCCCCGACACCACCACCTCTGCCTCGACCTTTCACCTCAGCCCCGCCGCCCTCCACTGCCCTTCGGTGACCTCCGCTGCCCTCCGCCACCTCTCTGGAAAGCCTCTCATCCTCGTTCTCTTCGTCTACAACAATATAGTGGGTCGTTCTTCAATTATTGCAAGTTGTTTCGCAGAAAATAAAAAACTGCTTTTATTTCTTCGTTAGCTGTTTATTACATTTTTATTCTTAAAAGAGGTATAAGTACATAGAAGGGGGAAATTGCACCGTTTTTTCTATCAATTTTGCCGAATGAAATTGTCTTTATTTCATGGTATTAATTGGGAAGTAATAAAGAGAGTTGAAGATGATAAAAACAAGGTGGTGAGACAGAGACGTTACTGCCTCAGTTTTTAAGGTGATCTTTATCATACCTGAGGGAGAAAATCTAGAAAAAAGGGAAATTTATTGTCAGGGGTTAAGGGAAAGTAAAGAAAGACATGAAAGGTTTTTGAAGCACTGAGGAAGAGACACGTTTTAAATAAAAGTTTTAGACTTGAAATGGAAGTGTAAAGACAGGTTAAAAGGCATTTAATATATACACATTTTCGTAGACTGATTTAAACATCATTAATCCCTATTTTCTGACACTATCTTTCAAATTCTCAAATAAATTCTTTCAATATAGCCATATATATATATATATATACTCATTTTGTTATATTGTATATTAATAATTTTTAATGTAGTAAAAATATATAATATAAGTATACATAAATTACTTAGGTATCGTTAATTGTGAAGCAA
The DNA here is from genome assembly GCA_027742795.1 of Vigna hirtella. Lineage (NCBI taxonomy): Eukaryota > Viridiplantae > Streptophyta > Magnoliopsida > Fabales > Fabaceae > Vigna > Vigna hirtella. Next base: position 8,055 of record JAHCHA010006159.1, read on the forward strand.
GAGATACTGCTACTAAGTTTTGTAATAGTTTTTTTATCGAAAAAGAACAAAGTGTTTGTCCTTTCCTTTTCCTTCTTCTGGGATTATTCTTTTCCCAACACAAGGAAATTTCTTTTGAACATCGCTGAAAACGTCAACCTTCGTACACCTAACACTATTCCATGGAATATGAATACAAATAAATGGAGCGAACTTTTTGACTTTAGAAACTGTCTGTCTTTTCTTTCGGTTTGTGAAATGTCTACAAATTCATTAATATCATTCACATTCAAAATTACAGAAACCAGATTTCTTAAACGGATGAAATAGAAGTTATCAGAGGTATTAGGTTGTGGGTAAAATTTGAATGTATTTTCTCTACATACATTTGAACAAAGAAATTTTCAGAATGTAAAACCTATACTTTTGAGAATTGCCAGTTTGCTACTGACATAAAATTTTCACATCAAAATATCCACATTACTACGTTTTATTCTTTCATTAAAGAGAGGTAAAAAGGATACAGAGTGTCCATTGTTTCATAATCTAAAAAGGAAGTGATGAAAGAAATAATATAAGATTTCTTTTCTTGTTGGATGAATCAGATAGTTATGATACCATTGTTAATATTTTGCATTGTCAAATCTTCTGTAAATGGGATTGGTATACCAAACCTTTAAGCGAGAGTCAAATCTTCTATAAATGGGATTGGTATCACCTAAACAGTCACTGCAATCTTCGCTTGATAGATCTGGCGTGCACTGAACCTGAGTATGAATTTCCTAGGACCCAAACACTGTAGCGTTTTTTGTTGCAAATTTCATGGTGTCGGCAGGACCAGCGTTCGCTGCCTCATGGTTGGCGACGGCGGCTTGCGCGAGAGGTTGGTGGTGGCGGGCTTGCGTGAGGACGAAGTTGAAGGGGAAGGTGGTGGTGAAGGAGGAGAAAAGGAGAAGAGGGTGGTGAATAATGGCACACCGTGAACGTGGCACAAGATTACTGTGAAAGCTGGTATCATGTGTGGCACACAGTTAGCCACGTCAGATTAAATTTAACGGTGTTAGTTTTGGAGGACCAAAAATTATGATTTCTTTAAGGAGAGGGATCAAAGCGTACAAAGTTTGAAATAGGGACGAAAAACAAAATCGCTTGATAGTTGAGGGACTAAAAACATATTTAACCCTAATTTTTTATAGGGTTTTGTGTATGCATGTTTTTGACTTTAAGGTCTGCATGTGTTATTGGCTTTTGAATATGCATGTATTAGTTGTGTTATTATAATTTTCATGTTAGATTATAAGTATCAAATCATTGAGTGACCATTAGTTCCCGTTTGAAATTTAACACAAACGATTAATCTTTTAATCGTTTGTGTTAAAGTTTGAATTGTCCGAGTGGACAATTTAAGAAAATTAATTTTCATAATTTGCAATAACATGTAAGTTGGAGTCTATGGATAAGATTGATAAACTTTCGGTTCAGTATTTGTGTTGTTCTCCAGATGCATATTTGATTGTGGTCATCGTTGACTACTCTCATTTCGTGTATTTCAGAGACCAATTTGAAATGCTTCCGAAATTTTATCAAATTTATGATGTAGACTTCAATGCACGTGTCTTAGCAAATTATGAAAATTAATTTTTTTGAATGGGTAGGGCCTAACCTTGTGAGAGTTAAAAACTTAAACTGATGATTTCACGAACATAGAATGAATCGAAGCTGGATGAATGAACGTCGCATCAGTGAAGAATATGATAAGGGTGTTTCGAAGTTCTTGCAATACGTTGAACAAAATGCTAAGTCGGTGAACGGGACATATTTTTCACCTTGTGCACGTTCTCTTAATCAAATACGGCAAGACTTAGGCAATGTGCGTGACCTTCTATTCATGTTCGGCATCATGAGGACTTATACCGTTTGGACTTGGCATGGAGAAGTATTGGACCAGCCTACCACGTCACGAGGAACGAATTATGTGGAAGAATGGATGAGTGATCATTTAGAGGACATGATACGTGATGTCGGTGAAGATAATTTTGGAAGAGCTAATTTGTAAGATTCTCTTATAAATGATTCAGAGGAAATGTTGTTCCCCGGATGCTCGAACTTTACACGTCTGTCTGCAACTTTAAATTTGTTTAGTTAAAAGCAAGGAATGAATGGACCGATAAAAGTTTCACTGAGTTGTTGGAGTTGTTGAAGGAGATGCTTCCAGAAAATAATACTCTGCCTATTCCTAAATACGAGGCAAAAAAAATTTTATGTCCGATGGGTCTTGAATATCAAAAGATACATGTTTGTCCTAATGATTGTGTTTTATTCACAAAGGAGTTTGCTTTGCTAAAGTATTGTCCAACATGTGGTTTATCCCATTTTAAAAAGAAATATGACAGAAACACTGCCGATGAAGATAATGATGGTGCACCTGTTAAGGTGATGTGGTATTTGCCTATAATACCTAGGTTCAAACGTATGTTCTCTGTTAAAGAAGATGCAAAGAACCTTAAATGGAACTTTGACGAAAGAAAGTGCGATAATATTCTTCGACACCCTGCTGATTCACCACAATGGAAAAAGATTGATGAAAAATTTTCGGAGTTTGGTGCAGATCCAAGAAACTTAAGACTTGCACTTGCAACTGATGGTATGAATCTGTTTGGAAACTTAAGTAGCAAACACAGTTCATGGCCAGTTATGTTGATGATTTACAATCTTTCTCCTATGTTGTGCATGAAGAGAAAATATGTGATGTTGTCCATGATGATATCGGGTCCTAGACAACCTGGAAATGACATTGATGTTTACTTAAAACCTTTAATTGATGATTTGAAATTGTTGTGGGAAGAAGGGGTGGACGTGTTTGATTCACATGTTCAGGAACAGTTCTGTTTGCGTGCAATGTTGTTTTGCACTATAAATGATTTCCCAACGTATGAAAACTTGAGCGGTTATAGTGTTAAAGGTCATTTTGCATGTCTCGTATGTGAAGAAAACACTAGTTACCTTCAATTAAAGCATGACAGAAGACGGTATATACAAAACATTGAAAATTCCTTCCTCGTAATCACCCTTATCATAGATTGAAAAAAACATTTAATGGAAGTGATGAAGATGAGGTTGTGTGCAGACCCCAGAATGGTGAAGAGGTGTACAACGAAGTCAAAAACATTGACATTGTGTTTGGAAAACATCATAAAAGTACCCTTGCAAAAAACATTTGGAAGAAATGATCAATATTTTTTACGCTTCCATATTGGTGTCACCTTGATGTTAGATATTGTATTGATGTGATGCACGTTGAAAAAAATGTTTGTGACAGTGTCATCGGAACTTTATTAAACGTCAAAGGGAAGAGCAAAGACGGAATAAAAGCACGACAAGATTTGGCTGACATGGGAATCCGATCCGAGTTACATCCACAGATAATAGGAAGATGCACCTATCTGCCCCCAACCTGTCACACACTTTCTAAAAAAGAAAAACAGAGTTTTTGTAACTATTTAAGAAGTGTGAAGGTTCCACAAGGTTATTCTTCAAATATTAGTAGCGTTGTTTCTATGCAAGTTAAAGTTAGTTGGTTTAAAGTCCCACGATTGTCATGTTTTGATGCAACAATTGTTACTTGTTGTTATTCGAGGCATATTACCTCATTCTGTTAGGGGTATTTTGACACGCTTGAGTTTTTTCTTTAATGCCATTTGCAAGAAAGTTGTTGACCGTCGATGTTTAGATGAATTGGAAACTGAAGGAATAAGACTACTGTGTCAATTGGAGATGTATTTTCCACCTTTTTTTGATATCATGGTACATTTGATTGTTCATCTAGTCAGAGAAATTCGAATATGTGGGCCGGTCTTCTTAAGGTGGATGTACCCAGTTGAAAGATACATGAAGATCTTAAAGGGATACGTCAAGAATCAGCATAGACCAGAAGCTTCAATCATAGAGCGATACGTTGCATAGGAAGCCATTGAATTTTGTTCAAGTTATATGCCATCTTGTGAACCAGTGGGTCTTCCCAAGAGCAGACATGAAGGAAAATGTGAAGGTAAGGGTGTTCGAGGTGTGAGAATTCAAAGTGTTAGCAGAAAAGAAATTGGTCAAGCTCATTTGTACATCTTAAACAACATTGTTGATGTGATTCCTTACATTTCTGACCACGTTAATGAAATAAAGGCAGCAAACCCAAGAATGAGTGAAAAATAGCATCTTAGTGAAGATGTCAAAACTTTCTTACAATGGTTTAAGAAAAAGATTTATGTGACTCCAGATGTTTCTGAAAGTTTATTGAGGTTATCTCGTGGACCGAACGCAGATGTCATTACATATGGTGGGTACTATATAAACAATATTTCTTTTCAGACAAAGGTAGAAGATGACAAAAGTAGAGTTCAAAATAGTGGCGTCACACTACAAGCTGAGGCTGTCCACTTTGCTAGTTCTAAAGACAAAAATCCGATCACAACATCCATGAATTATTTTGGAATAATACAAGAAATATGGGAAGTTGATTATGTCACTTTTAGAGTCCCAGTTTTCAAGTGTAAATGGGTTGATATAAATTCTGGTGTCATGACAGATGACTTTGGTTCACATTGGTAGCTTGAACAAGATGAATTACTGTCGCAACCGGAATCGCGACGGGACGATCCAAAAAAGAAACGGTT
>JAHCHA010006161.1:0-13007 GCA_027742795.1 Vigna hirtella
CAAATTCACCTTAAAACCTGCACAAAAACACTGAAATCAAGCATAAACCTGTCCAGCTCTCTTATTTCTGAAAATATGAACAAAAGCATGATTTCAAGCTAGTTTCTAAGTGTTAAAGGTTGCTTTTAGTATCAATTTTAAGCATGAAAATAACAGTTTTTCAACTGTTATCAGCAGCAATAACTCTCCTTCTTCCTAGCTTACCCTAGGTGTCTTATACTCATGCCTCTCACTCACCCAATGCATTTAAGTTCTCTCAACACTCAAACATTCAATCCCTATAATGCATCTATAGAAAAATAAAAACAAACAAAAATAAAGTAAATCAATTGGGTTGCTTCCTAGGTAGCGCTTGTTTAATGTCACGAGCCTGACCCAAAATCCTCCAGCACCCTTCAGTAGATGCAAATCTTTCTTACCAACACCCATCAGTAGGTGTATACAAACATAGTATCCTTCAGTAGATATTGTTCCACCTAACATCCATCAGTAGATGTAAACCCTGTAACAAACTTATAACCAAAACAAAAATACCAACAATTCAAAATTACATCACCAAACCAAAAATTAAAAGTTCTTAACTCACTGGGTTGCCTCCTAGCAAGCGCTCTTTTAACGTCACTGGCTTGACCCAATAAAATTCAAGTTCCATCTTCTTTTTTTTTCTTCTTTCTACTGAACTTCTTCAGAAATTTGATCAAACCAGGAACTTGTTTCAATGTCTCAATCATAGGAACTTTAATCTCCAATTTCCTTAAGATTTCCATAAAGCGCTCCAATTCCTTCTCCTTCCTATGATACTTCTTTGGATAAGGACAGGGTTTTTCATATGATTCTTTCTTTTTTCCTCTCGTCCTCTTTTTCTTTTTACTCACTTTCTTAATCTTCACACAAATTTTCTTTCTCTCTTCTCTCTCAACCACTTCTCTTTCTTTTTCTACATCTTTATCTTTCTCACTCAACTCTTCTTTTTCTTTTCTCTCTATCTCTTTCTCATCTAAAGTCTTGTCACTTCCAAATATCATGGCTTGACATTCCTCCCTAGGGTTAACTTTAGTTTCAACCCCAAAATCTTCCAATCTCTCAATGAAGTAACCAATCTGCATCTCCATCCTTTTACATGATGCTTCAATACTTTTCTGAGTGGAGATGGACTCTTGCATAAGTTGTTGAAAGACGTCATCCAGCTTTGCCATTGATAGAGAGCTTTGTTGCTACCATTGTTGTTGTGGTTGGTTCTCAAATTGTCCAACAGCTTGCCAAAATTGACTTTGATCCATGCTTGAGTGAGATTCCCTCCAATGGTTGAAATTACTTTGGTAGAATTGAGTGTCCATATAGTTAAATTCTTGTCTGTATTGCATCCAGCAAGCATTAGGCACAAAACCCTAGAAAATATTTGTTAGCACAAAAAGATAAAAAAGAAAAAAGAAAAATAAAAAGATAAAAGGATAAAAAATAAAATAATGAAAAGATAAAAAATTGAAAATATGAAAAGATGAAAAGATAAAAAGATGAAAAGATAAAATAAAAAGATTAAAAACCAAGTCAAAGTTAATCAATAATCACACAAATAGAATAGTTCAACCACGAGTCCCCAACAACGACGCCAAAAACTTGTTAAACCCTCGGCAAGTGTAACCGAATCGTATCAAGTAATAAAACTGGTAAGACCAAGTATCGTTCTCCCAAAGGACTCACGGCCTAGACAGTTATGTGATTTGTTGATTATCTAAGACTTGTAGAACCAATTCTTGTAAGTTTTAAATGCAAAATACTGAAAAGTAAATATGAATGCATGTTTTGATCAATGGGCAAGAAGAAACAGAACACGTGGTTTGTCAATTTCATCCTATCCACTCTCATGTAATCAAGAATTCATCTTTCTTCATTATTTGTTAATGTCACTTTCTAAATTACCTTAAACCTGATGTCTCGGCAAAGAAAGCCTAATCATAATCACTAGTTTACAATGTCTTGTCTCCCTAGCAATTACTCATTCATTATAAAGAATAGAAGCTTAAAGGAAACCAACCATCATACTCCTATGTCTAGGTTTATACTACTATTGGGAGAGATTCCCCAAATCTAGATTTCCCCGTATGTGTCCATATCGACAAAATCAATAATCATGACATCGAATGAGTTAAACAATGCATGCTTAGAGCAAAGAGGAAAAACCCTAACAACTAATGAAAGAAAGCATGTATCTTTAAAAGATCTTGAAGAACAAATTCAATACATGAGAGTTTCAAAGGATTACATGGATTCCCCAACAACAATAAAGGTTTAGTTCACCATATTCATGGTGAAACTAGATGAAATACAATGAAAGAGTGAAAGATAAAACCCTAGAAAGGTGAGAAAGGAGTTGTAGCATCCAAAATCCTCCTCCAAGGGGTGAAAAAGTGATGGAATCCTGCCTGATGTGTTTTCTCAATCTCCTCTTTTTGTAGTTTTCACATTTTATTGTGCACGTATTTTAGCTTGTAAGGAGCATGGGTTACTATAAATACCCAACTCCTCTCTTGTATTGGGACTTTTGAGCTTAATGAGAATTTGATTTTCTAACCTTCAGAAATAATTCTCTCTTGAAAGTCACATGCTAGAGAGTCTCTCTAGCCACCTTCCTTGCACACTGCCTCCATTTTCATTTTCCTTGAATTCCGATGCTCCACTTATTTCTCTCATCTCCTCGCTACCATTCTTTGCTGCCACCTCACATCAGCGCTCCAAGCTGCCTACACCTTCAGCAGCCACGCGTCCTCTTTCGTATCTTCATCAGCACATCACTCTTCAATTTTTTTTCATTCGCATTTCTCTCTCGCGAGACAGATTCTTTCTCGAGAGTGTTCTTCATCATCACCAACCATTCTTCGTCATAGATCCATCTCTTCTCCTCAATAAGTATCAGATTCGCCAGTTTCTTCATCTTTCTTCCATTGTCACCAAATCATCTACACATTTGTCTAGGGTTTCTTCATCTTTCATCATTTTCTCTGATTTTAGCCGATTAAAATCACTCTTGATCCGTTCCAAACCTTTTCCACCATTCAATCTTCATTTTGAACCGATTAATCGGTTCATATTGGGTTTCCTTCCATTTCTAGGGTTTCTATCGAGTTTAACCCTCTGTTTCTTGTTCTTCTTCGAGTTTTTGTCATTTTCCGCTGCGTTCATCTCTAGAGGAAGCCTCGAGGACTCCGAATCGTGTTCGCACAGCTTCTATCGTCATCACCTCGGGTGCTCGTCCATCAAAAAGTGTGTTTTCTGCTTCGTTCCAGCCAAAGATGACTGACCTAGGTCGACTAAGACCTTATATAGTATTCTAAAAATTACAGAAAAGTGGCCCAAGGCCCATAAAAATGGCGCTCAACGGTTTTTACCGCTCAGCGGTAAGTGCGGCACTTCAGTTTTGCCCCTCAGCTGCTGTTTTGCCCCTCAACGGTGATTTCGGCACCTGAAAAGTGGCGCTCAACGGTAATTACCGCTTAGCGCAACTTTTTCTACACTTTGGTTGACTTTTCTACATTCTGGTTGACTGGTTGAGTGGTTGACTTTTCTGGTTTCTGGTTGACTTTTCTGCATTCCAACCATTCGGTACTTTAACTCTTCTTTCAAATCATTCCAATAACCTTCAAAATCAAAGGAATCTAGCACAAAACCATTAAATTCACCTTCAACTCTCTTATTCACAAAACTAAAGCAAAAACATGAGTTAAAGCAAGTTTCTAAGTTAAAAAGGGTTGATTGATTATCGATATGAAGTATAAAAATAATAGTTTTTCAACCGTTATCAATTTTATGCACCAATAACTTGTGCATTCTTCAAGTCAATTGATCAACACTTGCATTCATATTTATTTTCTGCATTATAAACACCATGATTTTGTTTACAAGTCTTTATTAATAAAGAAACCACATGGATGTCTAGGTCGTGAGTCTCTTGGCAAACGATACTTGGTCTGACCATTTACTATTACTTGTTACGATTCGGTACACTTGTCGGAGTCTTAACAATTTTTTGGTGCCGTTGTCGAGGACTCGTGGTTTAACTATTCTATTCGTGTGATTATTGATAAGCTTTGACTTGATTTTTTTTTTATTTTTGTGTATTTTTGTTTTGTTTTGTTTTAAAAGTGCTTTTTAGGGTTTTGTTTTCTTGTGTATACAGGGTATAATTCGAACTAGAAGCAAGAAAACCTCGGAACCTCTTCTTGAAGGATTGGACGAGAGTAGAAGGACAAGGAGAATCCGAACATCTAGAGAATTATTTCTTCTCCGAAGACACTTTTACAACCCTCACCACAAGAATCTGACCAGAGTACTGAAGAGATGGGTGGAGAAAATAATGGTAGACGCACACTAGCGGATTACACCAATGTTGTTGGCTCTCATCACTTTAACAACATTGCAAGGTCGAGGGTCAATGCTATAAATATGGAGGTGAAACCTGTTAACACTTCGGCAAGTGTACCGAATCGTATCAAGTAATAATAAATGGTAATACCAAGTATCAATTCCCTAAAGACTCACGACCTAAACAGTTATGTGATTTCTTGATTAACTAAGACTTGTAAACGAAATCATTGTGTTTATATTACGGAAAGTAAACATGAATGCAAGTGTTGATCAATTAGATTGAAAGATGCAAAAGTGATTGATGTAAAATATGGAATGATTATTTTGTTGGGGTTTCCGACTTATCCTATCCACTCTCATGTATTCATGAATTCATCTTTCTTCATTAATGTTAATGCCACTTTCTAATTTACCTTAAACCTGATGTCTCAGTGAAGAAAGCCTAATCCTAATTACTAGTTCCCAATGTCTTGTCTCCCTAGCAATTAATCATGCATTACATTCGCACAGAAGCTTAAAGGCAACCGATCCTCCTATTCCTATGTCTAGGTAATATTGCTTCCGGGAGAATTTCCCCAATTTTAGATTTTCTCATATGTGTCCATAGTGACAAAATCAATAATCATGCAATTGAATGAGTTCAACATAGCATGCATAGAGTATAGAGGAAAAACCCTAACAATTAATGAAGTAAAACATATATAATCACGAATCAATTAAATACATGAGAGTTTCAAAGGATTACATTGTTTCCCCAACAACAATGGAGGTTTAGTTCACCATAAACATGGTGAAAGTAAGTGAAAATAATGAAAATAATGAAAGATAGAACCCTAAAAGTTGAAGATCGTAGCTTCCGCATCCAAAATTCGCCTCCAAGGGGTGAAAAAAGTGTATTTTCGCCTCTTTCTGTCGAAAGATCTCAACCCTAGGTCGACTAAACCCTTATATAGTTTATTAAAAATACAGAAAATTGGCCCAAGCCTAAGTAGACAACGCTCAGCAATAGAAATTGCGCTCAGCGGTAAGTGCGACACTAGGAGTGACGCTTAGCGATGACGCCTAATTGTGAAACAGTGCACTTAACAATAGACTCTGATGCTCAGCGGTAGAAATGTCGCTCAGTGGTGATTGCGATACTTGGATTGGCCCTCAGCGATGGCGCTTAAGCATCAGACAAAGAACTCAATCAGCCAGCTTGGCGCTTGATGAGTCGTTATTTCTTGAATTATATTTAGTTTATTTCACTTAAATAAACCAGGGAATTGTGTTTAATTGTCTGTTATTTCCCCGTTTTCCGAATTCTACTTAATTTGGTCGGAAATTTGTAATTGTGCTAATTTGGGTTTTTTGAGCTGATTAAGTGCATTTTTATTACAGGAAGAATTTTGGAGATACATTTTGGGACATCAGGAAGAATGCAATTAAATTCAAGACTCTCCACACAGACATTTTAGAATTAATTAAATTGTAATTCAGTAGTTTAGAATTTTTGAATCAACTCTTACATTTTGGGTCAATTTTTGGTAAACTAGATTAGACCCAAAATTAGAGGTTAGTGACTTGGACCCTAGGGTTTTATTGTGTGGACCCAAACCCTATTAAAAGGGAGGACACACGGCCAAGGGCTACAACCGCCACTTGCCATTTTGCAACTCACTCTCTCGGTCTTTGGTTTTGGAGGCTTTTGTTTTGGAACTTTTTCTTTGGCTGAAAACGCTGTTTAGAATGAAGCTTTGATTCAATTTCATTTTCTTGCTTTGTCTTGTGCACGCTGTTATGTTTTTACTTTTCCATTTAATTTCATTTTGGCTCATGAAACTTGAGTGAAGTTTCGGTCATCCAGGTCCAGTAAGAGAGGCACACATTTACGCTGGATTCAATTTTGGAAGAGAGGGCTGATTTCTATTGAAGTTTAATGTTGAGTTGGAGACACACTGAGGCAGCGGAGCACGCTGTGATGTCCGGCATTGCACAGTAAAAGCACTTTAGGAGAAGAGCAGCTTGGTGAAGCAAAGTAGGAAGTGCTGAATCGTTTTTGGCTGGAGAAGAGAAGCTCAGTCACGGTCACAATAAAGGAGCTCTCGGTTCCTTTTATTTATTTCCAGCTGCACGCACATGAGAGAGGAGGCAACGCTGGACATTTTGGGAAGCACATAGCTGCACGGTCATGGCTGGAAGCTTTGAAAGAGGCGCTGATTGAAAGGAGTAGGTGTGTGGTGTCAAGTTGAGAAGGAAGCAGGGAGAGCAACAACGTGTGCGTGTTGAGCTGGAAGAAGTGAAGTGGTGTCTCGGTTTTTGAACGGTGCGCGGGATTCATTTACCTCCTTTCTTTAATTAGAAGTGACGCTTATTCTTTTGGAGCAGCAGTGGTGTGACATTATGGAATGAGAACTAGATTAGGTGAAAGAAGTACTTGTCACGGCTTAGCATGGATGCACACGGCCCTTTTCATTTTTGCTGGAGAAGCTTTATACTTGGAGCATTGGGAGACGTGGAGTTAATTTAAGTAGGGGCTGAATTCGTTTGTTGAGCTGCCCATTAAATTCTTGAAAAAGAAGAGGTGATTAGACGGGGGTAGGTATACATGTACGATGGTTAATGTTTGAAGAAGAAGATTAATTAATTGCTTGGAGAAGTGGGTGCAGGGACGTTACGGCTTAGAGGAAAAGTAGCTTTGCTTTTGATTATTTTTTGGAATGAAAGGGAGATTAGGTGGAAGAAGGGGTGTCACGGCTGGAAAGCAATTTGATTAGATGAGAGTAGCTGTATTGTGCTCGGTAAATGAGGAAGATATGTGTTCTCACGCCCACTAAGAAGAATTAGTTTTTGGCTTTTTAGAAATCCACTTATTCATTTCGGCTTGGAGAGAGATGCGGCTATTTACTTTCACAAAGGGAAGATGAATGTTTTCTTATAGAGAGGTGTATAAGGTGATTTAATTTGGAGCGGTGCATTCAGCATTTTAAATTGGTGTCTTCATTCTTAGTGTGCATTTAATTGTTTAGCTCAATGTTGCATTTTAAATTGGTTCAAGCACTTTTCACTTTAATGCTGTCTATTCTGTTCAGCTGTGTTAATTTAGTTGTGATGTTAGCTTAAGTGACCAACCGCTTTAATTCTGTAATTGAAACCGTTTTTTCATTTATATCTGGATTTGTGTCTTATTTAAGTTCATTCGCATTCACAAACTCTTCATCAACCCCCCCACTTCGTGTTTGACCTGATTCTCGAACCACATTTGGTCCTTGAGAGACGACCTAGGAGTCACTTCCTAGTTTATACTGCATTATTTCTTGCAATCAAATTTGATGGGCCGCGACAGCCCGCATCAGCGCTCAATGGTTAAATGGCGCTGAGCGGTGGCTACGATTCTTCTTTTGTGAAATTTTCCTTCCTTTCCTGAGTTCAACTCCTTCCTACTTCAACTTCTTTCATCCAATTCCACTAAATTCCTGCCAAAACAAGGAAAACCAAGTATAATGTTAATAGATTGGCAAGTGTACCAAATCGCACAAGTAATATAAAATGGTAAGACCAAGTATCGCATCCCAGAGGACTCTCGGCACTAAACAGTCGTGTGATAAATTAATTAATTAAGACTTAAAATAAACGAGATCATTGGTTTGAGATTCAAAAACATAAAATAAAATATGAATGCAAATTGATCAATAATAGAGTAACATAGAGATGAACGGATGTTGTTTAATATGAGGTAAATATGTTGTTGGGGTTAGATTTCACCAAGTTCCCTCTCATGTATATAAGAATTCCTCTTTATGCATTAATGTTAACGTCACTCACTAAAGTACTTAGAACCCAATCCCTTGGCGCAATAAGCCTGCCTTAATTTCTAGTTCCTGCAATTCCTAGCGTTCCTAGAAAATTAAGCCTGAAGATTAAGAGCTTAAGACGACCAAGTACTCATACCCTCATCCTTGAGAATTATTACCCTTGGGAGAATTCAACAAGAACCTGAATTGTAAGGAACCTCCCGACACTCATGCAATTCATAAATGATGTGACTAAATGAGTTAAATAGAGCAAGCATTAAAATAGATGAATTCCCTAACAATTAATGAATAAAGCATATATGATTAAGAATCAATTCAAATACATGAGAGTTCACAAGGTTACATCATTCCCCAACAAAAAATAGAGTTTAGTTCTCCATAGACATGGATAAACTAGATGTACAATGGAAAAGCATGAGATAGTAAAACCCTAAGAGTATGTTTATTTTCCGCAATTTAAGCACAATGATTTCGTTTACAAGTCTAATTTAATAAAGCAATCACATAACTGTCTAAGCCGTGAGTCCTTTGGGAAACGATACTTGGTCTTACCATTTTATTATTACTTGATACGATTCGGTACACTTGCCGAGTGTTAACAAGTTTTTGGCGCCGTTGTCGGGGACTCGTGATTTAACTATTCTAATTGTGTGATTATTGATTATTCTAAGCTTGTTTCCTTTCTCATTGGGAGGCAATGCAAAGCTATGGTTGAATTCTTTCCCAAAGGATAGCTTTACTGAATGGGAAGCCGTGGTTTCAAAGTTTCTAAACAAGTACTTCCCACAATCCAAAATCAACAAAGGGAAGCAAGAAATTTCTTCTTTAAGACAAGGGATGGAGGAGACGCTAGGTCAAGCATGGGATAGATACAAGAGCTTGTTGAGAAAGACGCCCACTCATGGCTTGGACGAAGCAACAATAGTCGTACTTTTCCTTGGAGATCTTGGTTCACAAACCAAATTGATGTTAGATGCCTCAGTTGGAGGTAATATTAAATGCAAGACTCCAAAGGAAGCTTTTGAATTGATAGACAACATGGCTACTAATGACAATGAGATGCATAATGAAAGAGGAAATCCAATTCAACAGAAAGGAGTCTTACAATTGCAATCTCAAGATGCCTTGCTTGCTCAAAATAAAATAATTACTCAACAGTTGGAGAATTTGACAAAGACAATCGCTTAGTTGCCAAAGGAGTTGAAGAACGTTTCACAGGTTCAACAACTCTGTGAATTATGTGGTGGTGACCATATTAATGGTCAATGTGTTTTTCCAGTGGAGGCCCTAGAAGATGTCAATTTTAAGGCCAATCAATTTCAAAATCAATTCCAATACCGCCAAGGGAACTTCAACCAAGGGTGGAAACCTCACCCAAGCATGGGTCAAGGTCAAAATGGACAAGCTGGACAAGTAGGACAATTTAATAGACCACAACAGTAACCATCACTATGGCAACAAGTACCTGCGTTAAATGAGAGATCAACAAAGCTTGAAGAATCTCTTCAACAATTTATTCACGTGACTATCTCCAATCACAAGAGCACTAAAGCTGCAATTAGAAATCTAGAGATCCAGGTTGGCCAAATGGCTAAGAAGTTGGAGGATATATGCCTGACAGGAGTTTTGGGGCTAATATTAAGGTTAACCCTAAGGAAGAGTGTAAAGCTATTGTAAGTATATGTGATGAGAGGGTGGATGAAAAAGAGAGAGTTGAGTTAGAAAAGAGAGACGAGAAAGAAGAGAGAAAAGGTGAGGATGAGAAAAAAGGGAAAGAAAAGAAGAGGGGAGTGAAAAATTGTGAGAAAAGTGAGAGAGTTCTTCCTTATCCTAAGGGAGTAAAAAATTTGATAAAGAGAGACAATATAAGCATTTTAAAGAGATCTTCAAGCAATTGGAGATTAAGATACCTTTGACTGAAGCACTGCAACAACTTCCTGCTTATGCAAAGCACATGAAGCAAATCCTCGCAAAGAAGAGATATCTAGAGGAGGAAACTAGTAATAATCAGGGAGAATGCAGAGCTATTTTGGAGAAACCAGTTCCTCCAAAAGTGAAAGATCCAGATAGTTTTACTATTCCTTGCGTCATTGGGAAGGAGAATATAAGGAAGGCCTTAATTGATTTAGGGTCAAGCATTAATTTGATGCCCTTATCTATGTTTGAAACGATTGGTGATCTTGAAGTCAATCCAACCGAGGTGACTTTGCTCATGGCGGATGGATCTTCCAAGAAACCCTATGGTGTAGTGGAAGATATGGTGGTTTGCATAGACAAACATAAATTCCTAGTGGACTTTGTGGTGATGGAGATGGAGGAAGATGAGAAGATCCCAATTTTTCTTGGAAGACCGTTTATGAAAACGGAAAAGGTAATCATCAATGTGGATGATGGGTTGATAGTGCTTCAAGACCGAGAAGAAACGGTGATACACCACTGTTGTTGGCCCTCATCACTTTAATAATATTGTTAGGCCGAGGTCAATGCTACAAACATGGAGGTGAAACTGGCGTTGATATAATTGGTAAAGAGAAACCAATTTAATGGACTGTCTCATGAAAGTCCATATGAGCATCTAACCACATTCAACGAGATTTGCAACACTGTGAAGATCAATGGTGTGCCGGATGACGCAATAAAGCTAAGCTTGTTTCCTTTCTCATTGGGAGGCAATGCAAAGCTATGGTTAGACCGAGAAGAAACGGTGATCTTTAATGTCTTCAAAGTGGAGCAGCAGATTCAAGAGAAGGAGGCTAGGCATAAAGCTGCATGTAAGGATGCACCCATGACTAGCTCTAAAGTTGCAAAGCCGGTCATCAAAGGTAAAAACTGTTTCTTGTCACAAGTTAGGGAAGAAGAAAAAGATGACAAGGGAAGGACGATTCATGGTGACTTGATGGATGCACAATTCAAACATGGTACACCAGTAAGATTCAAAAACAAGTTGTGGGTTGTGAAAGATTTCAAAGATAATGGAGTGATAGAGATTGAAGCTCCATATTCAAGGAGAGTCAAAAAGGTGGACCGAAAGCAATTGATGAGTTGGTGTGATGAAAGCAAGAGGAACACCAACATTGAAGAAGGAACTTGAGCTTTATTGGGTCAAGCTAGTGACGTTAAAAGAGCGCTTGCTGGGAGGCACCCCAGTGATTTGACAACATTAATTTCTTTGAATTTATTTATTTTGGTGATGTAATTTGAAACTTTGGAACATTGTTATATTTGGGTTTAGCATCTACTGATGGATGCTAGGTTGGTGAGTATTTATTGAAGGATACTCAGAAGGTACGCCTACTGAATGGTGATGGTAAGATTTGCAGCTACTGATGGGTGCTGGAGGATTTTGGGTCAAACTCGTGACGTTGAACAAGCGCTACCTAGGAGGCAACTGATGACAAATTTATGAACACCGAAAACGGCGCCACAAACTTGTTTAACAATCGGCAAGTGTGACCGAATCGTATCAAGTAATAAAACTAGGTAAGACCAAGTATCGTTTTCCCAAAGGACTCACGGCCTAGTTAGTTATCTAATTTGTTGATTATTTAAGACTTGTGAACGATTGATTGTAGGTTTTTAATGCAAAAGACAGTAATTAAATATGTATGCATGAATGTGATCAATGGCAAAAAGAGTAAAACAAACACGTAATGAATTATATGGATGAGTATGTTGTTGGGGTTGTCAATTTCATCTTATCCACTCTCATATACTTTAGGAATTCATCAATCTTTTCATCAATGTTAATGCCACTCTCTAAATCACCTTGTCAAGAAGGCCTATCCTTAATTACGAGTTCATACAATTCCTAGCATTCCTAGTAATTAGTTCTGAAGTGCAGGAGCTTAAAGGCAACCAATATGCTATTGGGAGAAATTCCCCGGATCTAGACTTCCCCGTACGTTCCCATATCGAAAAAATCAATGATCATGACAATGAATGAGTTAAACAATGCAAGCATTAAGCAAAGAGGAAAAACCCTAACTACTGATGAAAGAAAGCATGTATCTCAAATAAGATGTTTAAACACAAATTCCATATATGAGAGTTTCACAAGATTACATTGATTCCCCAACAACAATACAAGGTTTAGTTCACCATATTCATGGTGAATCTAGATGAACAATAATGAAAGAATGAAAGATAAAACCCGAGAAAGGTAGAGAGGTAGCTTGAGCATCCAAGATCTTCCTTCAAAGGGGTGGAAAAGAGAGTGTTTGCTTCGTCCCAGCCAAAGATACAAACCCTAGAAAAACCTAAAGCTTATATACTATTCGTAAAATACAGAAAATTAGGCCTAAGCCCAAAATAGTGCCGCTCAGCGGTAAACCACCGCTCAGCGGTAAGTGCGCGAGCTCGATTCTTCCCCTCAGTGGCCATTTCACCCCTCAGCGGAGCTAACGTGGGTTTCTGAGTGCCGCTCAGCGGTAAACTACCGCTGAGCGGTGGTTGCGACTTCTCCTTTTGCACTTTTTGATGTCTTTTTTGATTCCCTTTCTGTTCTTCTTCACTTCTTCCACCAAATTCACCTTAAAACCTGCATAAAACACTGAAATCAAGCATAAACCTGTCCAGCTATCTTATTTCTGAGAATATGACCAAAAACATGATTTCAAGCTAGTTTCTAAGTGTTAAAGGTTGCTTTTAGTATCAAATTTAAGCATGAAAATAACAATTTTTCAACTGTTATCATTCACAAGCTTTGTGAACAAATGCAAGTTATTGTGATTGTGATTGTGATATTAAGCAGGATGTGTATGTCAAATGTGAATGAGCTTATATGTGAGGTTTTGAGCTCCAGAGTTTGGCTAATTTCATGAAATTTGGCTAATATAAGGGTTTCCAACAAAC
>JAHCHA010006165.1:0-12993 GCA_027742795.1 Vigna hirtella
ACTCTCCCCCAAATCCATTCAAGTGAACAAAGCCTTAAACCCAATCCCTCAGCAAAATAAGTATGTCCTTAATCACTAGTTCATGCAATTCCTAGCATTTATAGTAATTAAATGTGAAGATCAAGAGCTTTAAGACGACCAAGAATCATATACCCTCATCCTTGAGAAATATTACTCTTCGGAGTAATTCAACAAGAACTTGAACTGTAAGGAACCTCCCGGAACTCATGCAATTCATACACCATGCTATGAATGGGTTAAACAAAGCATGCAATAATCGCAGATGAATTACTCTAACAATTATTGAAAAAGCATATGTTATTAAGAATCAATTCAAATACATGAGAGTTCACAAGGTTACATCATCCCCCAACAACAAATAAAGTTTAGTTCATCATAGACATAGTGAAATTAGATGAACAATGAAGAAGAATGAGATAGAAAAACCCTAAAAGTAGAAGATGGAAGCTCTTGCATCCAAATCCGCCTCCAGAGAGTGAAAGAGTGTGCTGCTGCGCTCCTCCAGCTAAAGATACAAAACCTAGGGCGTCTGGGTCCTTTTAATAGAGTCAAATCAAAACAGAAAATCATGATTTCAAACAAGTTTCTAAGCAGAAAAGAGTGCATTTAGTATCAAAATTATATCACAACGGTATTTTCAACCGATATCACTCATCCAACTAAAACATTGTTGCATTTTGACCACCACTATTATTTATAAGTTAATTGGATGCTTTTAAGATAAAAAAATTCAACCTTCTTTATAAGTTATATAATTTTAAACATATCTGAAAGCATAAATTTGAAACATACAAAAATTATTTTATTTGAACGGTAGATATTACTATTGAAAAAACACACAACATTTAGTTTATTTGAATTTTAGATATATAGAGAATTTAAATTTCTTCGTCCAACAGCGTGGGAATACTTTGTTCGTTTCTGAAAAAGTTGTAAGGATCAACCCTGGTCTTCACGGTAGCCAATCTCCTGAAATTGTTACCGAAATACTTGAGACCCCAAATACTTGCTTGATCGTAGCTTGTATAACCATTGTTATTAACCCCAATGTCAAGGTCTCTGTAATTCACATATGCAGCTCTTGGGGAGTTTGAAACATAAGGTTCCATATATTTATACAGTTTTCTAATCCAAATCATGTGCCTTTGTGCAGCCTCGTCCCCTGCAGTTTGCCAAATGGTCACGTAGTGCATATGAAATATGTATCCAGATCTGTGTGCGAATGGAAGTTCAGATTCAGAAATCTCATACATTCTGCCTCCATAAGGAGCAAATTGAACCTGGGAATATTCAATCTCATCGTCATAAAGAAAGCGCCATAATCCTCGTAATCCATCAACAGAAATAGGTTGCCTTACATAATCAGATTTTGCTTTGAAATAACCTGAATAAATTTGAGTTCTGTTCAGCAAAACCTCTGGGGCTTCGAGGGTTGTAGTTACAATCCACGGAGAATTCAAGAAGACAACTGAGCCAATCCAACTAGTCTCAGTACAGTCTTTTCTGTCCAAACCCAACTCCGGTAAACTCTTTTGCATCAGTGAAACAAGTTCTTCTACACCTCCTAGAAACGTGGAGACAAAATTGACTTGTATTGTCTTCTTTCCATATTCACGTGAGGGTACCTTTGTCATGTCCACCCTAATGTATATACGGTCGTCCAATTTACTCGCCACAACCTGCCACTTTTGAAAGATCTCGGTTGCATTCTCTTCCAATGTTCTTTCAACGTTGAATACTGTCACAGTTGATGGAACTGGAACTAGTTTTATCTTCCAAGCCACGATGACTCCAAAGCTTGCTCCACCACCTCCTCTAATTGCCCAAAACAAATCCTCACCCATGGCATGTCTGTCAAGTAGATTACCATTCACATCTACTATTTGAGCATCTACGATATTATCTGCGGCAAGACCGTACTTACGCATCAAGAATCCATAGCCACCTCCACTGATGTGGCCACCAGTGCCCACACTATAGCACACACCAGCTGGAAACCCAAGTGTTTTGCTTTTCTCGTAAATCCTGTAGTAGAGTTCTCCCAGGTGTGCTCCAGTTTGAACCCACGCAGTTTGATTTTCTGCGTCAACTGTGACTTCTCGAAGGTTTATGAGGTCAATGATGACAAAGGGAACCTCGGCAACGTACGAGAGACCCTCGTAATCATGACCTCCACTTCGGGTTCGAATTTGCAGGCCATGACGTTGGGAGCACATTATGGTGGCCTGAATATGAGAAACGTTCACTGGCGTAACAATGACTTGAGGTTTTGAGACTATGTTTAAGAACCTAAGATTTTGAATGGTAACATTTAGGACAGAGGAGTACGAAGAGTTTGTTTGGGTGTAAAGAACATTGGAGATTGAGTTGGTGATATGGGGATAGTTGTAAAAACATTGAACAAACTTTTCAGGAGTATCAAGTGAAGGAGGTTCAAATGAAAATAAAAGAGCAATGGCAGTAACGAAGGTGAAATAGGAGCTCAGATGCTTCATTTCTGTGGATGTTGCTGACATGAGAAGTGCAAAGTGTCTAATTTATAATAGTCTGGAGTTTGATGTTAACATCCACTGTTTCGCTTTCTCTTAGCATAAAAACGCAATAGAAATAAAAGAACAATAGCAGCGAAGAAGGTGAAGGTTAAATAGGTTCGTTGTTGATATGAGAAGTGCAATAAGGGGAAAGTAAATTGTAGTCTGGAGTTTAACGTTAATGTCCATAAGTGTGGATACTAGATTTAACTACCAATGCATGCACCAAAATAACACACATTTATATTTATTTTATTAGACACATAAATAGTCATAAAAAATTATTTTTTTTATTTAAAAAAAATATAAAATATAAAGAAAAATAGGGTTAAGTAAATGCAAACGATTTATATATTTTAAAATATCATTTCTATATTATTTTAATCAATGTTGACTAATGTTAACAAAAGTGAGAAAGATTATTTTGTCGGCCTTATATATAAAGAATAAAAAACATGCTTAAGTCACAACCTAACTCAAAACTAGCTAAAGAAATATTTTTTTGGGTACTGATACTTTGAGAACAAAAAAATAAAATTATATTTATTTAATATTATAAAATAATAATATTTTAAGTATACTTATATTAGTTTTTTAATTTAAAATTTTAATATATATTATTATATTATTAAAAGAGAGTGTTGAATATTTTTAAAGATAGTCTCAAACAAAGTGTTTTTTTTCTAAGGAGTGGTGGTATTTGACTCCACATAAGACAAAATTATATTTATTCGATACCGAAAAGTAATAATATTTAATTATCTGTATATTATTTCTAATTTAAAAGTGTATTATATAATATTATATCATTAAAAAAACGTGCGAAATAAATGTGTATTTTGTAGACCATATTAAAGAAGAAAAATAATCATTTATTGCACGACAATATTTTACAATCTTGACATTATTTTTTTATTTTATAATAAATATTAAAGTATATTTTTTTTATAATTATTTTATTCGTATAATATATATCAAATAAATATAAATATAAATATGTGTTTCTTTCCCTCATAAAATAGTTTCCTACGTTGTAAATAGCTGTCGACTCATAGGATGCAGCTTTTTACTGAAGAAAAGTTACTTTCAACGTACAAGGAATTCAACCAGCGATATTCAATGCTTACTATTGCTATTTACACTATTCACAATTTTCTAATAACCTCTTTTTCCATTTACAGATCCTACGTTAATGAATTCTTTCTTAATAATATGAATTTTATAAATTAACGGTTATGATCAAATCATAATCATGAAAAGGATTTTAAAGATAATTTTATCAATAATGTTAAATGAGTTAAAATTAAACAAGTATCAAATTTTCAAGTTCTATCAAATGTAAAATACTATAATCACTTCATAAATATTTTTAAAATTATAAACAAATTGTTGGAAAAAATTCAAATGAAATATTTTAGTGACGTAGAATTTAATATATTTCTCCAATAAGAAATTAACACTATTAAATCACTGTAAAACAATATTAAACTATTTTTTGTCTCAACTTTTAAACATTTAAGTATACTATAAGATAATATTCGAGATATTTTTTATTTTAGAATATGGATATTTAACATAATTTTATTTTTAGAAAATATATTAAAAATTTAGAGAAAAAAATATATTTAAGTTATTCTTAACCAACTAGTAAACATTATTAGAGTATTGATGTATGGAAAAGTAGCATAAATTTGTTGCAAGATAAAATATGTCCTTGTAAAAATAGGGAGTTTGTGGATTAACTAAATGGAGTTAATATACTTTAATTTGTAATGTCAAAAATTGTTTTATGTGGAAGATATATATTATTTATGTGGAGAAAATGAAATTAAATAATATTACACCAATGAAGCTTTTATAGCATATTAGTTTTATCAATACAACTAATTTTATTGTTAAATTCTATAAAAAAAAGATAAAGATTAATTATGTTTCTAGTTTATAAAATTAGATTTATGAACCGAAATTCATTCATTTTCCATATATTTTGATCATCAAATTTTAAAAATAAAATAATATAATTTTAACTAAAAACATGTTTAATATAAAAAACATATATAATATTAACTAAATGAATTATTTACATATTTTTAAAGTTATATATTATACTATTTTTAATATATATAGATATATAAATAAGATATTAAATATTTTTCATAAATAAAATTTTATAAACATAATACAACATATTCACTGTGAATTATCACGGAAAAAATGTGACTGTATTATAAAACAGTTTATGTACGTTGCATACTTTGAACCACCACAACATATTCACTATGAATTTAATATTACGTGTCTAAACGACAGCCAGAAGAAAATTGTAGTTGGCAAACATGTCATGCCTGTTACGTCACTGTCGAAAATAATGATGTTTTATGTACTTGGATTGCATATTCTACGATGGTTTTGTTCATAGTAAACACTCACTGTATACATATGTTTTGATGACAAACATTCAACCTAATAGGTATTATTTTTGTAGTTAAATTACTCTTGGTCTTATTATAATCTTTAAAAAAGTCTTCATGATCATTAATTTAATATTTTTTTAAAGTATCTGAATATTAAAGTATTATTAAATTAAGAATGTTTACTTATATAAGTATATATTTTGAGTTAAATACAAGAAAAAAATATTTGAGAGAGTATATCAGTGAAATAAATCCATTTTGACTTGAGTTATGGCTCTTTAAATTCAAAAGATTAACTCATGTGAAAAATAAAATGTTTTCATATGCATGTTCATGATAACTTGATTTCTAGATATTGATTTGTATTTGTTTCGGTTATGAGGCTGAGTTACTAAATTTTTTCACAATTTTGCCTTTTCATCGTCCGGTCTCGCTTCAAGCTCTGTTGTCTTGCTCTTCCATCCGGGAGGAAACCTGTCAAAGATCCTCCGATGCCAAAGTCAGTATACGAACAGTTCGGCAATTCAATAGAACAGTAATAAATGTGCAGTAAATGCAACCTATCTACCACTTACCTTTGACATGTATTTATAGTTTTCGCCATGGGCTTGGGATTAGTGAAGAGTTAATCATGGTCCAATTTTAGCCCAATGGCTCTAATCGTTGTTTACCTTAATTATGGTCTTAATCATCCAGAGAACCTACCGGCCAGTCTTATAATAACCGTCCGATTAGGTTGATTCAGCATTGCTTTCTCTGGACCGTCCGGTTCGTATAGTACACAAGCCCCCCAAGCCCTAGTGCACGTAGTGAACGTTGGGTTTAAGGCCGGTTGATATCTTGGTTCTGGGTGCGGGGGCTCCTGTTGCTGACCGTTCGTCCTCGATATTGGTTGGGTTGGAGGGCGCGCAACTTGGCTACCGGCTCGACTCTGTTGGGCTCCTGCTGCTCACGAATTTTTGAAAATGGGTTTGGGCGGGAATACATGTGTCGTGCACATGGAGGCGGAAGTTGAGGCGTCCCCACATCTGGACCGTTAATCGTGATAATTTTTTACGATGAGGATGCATCGACGGTTACCAAGAATTTTTCTATAAATAGGCGAATGGGGATGCTGCCATTTTCACTCTCACTTCTCTTACTTCCGACTGTGGATTATTCTTTTTCCCTCAAGTAATAAATGACGGTTGTCCATGTTGAGTCTTCTTTGGAGTCGTCGGGCAGAAGTGGCGGGGGTTTGATGGGCGGTAATGGCGGGCATTGTTCTCTGAGCTTGGTGTCGTCCTCCTTTCTAGAAGAGTCTGATCGATCTCCGGGGTTAAGCTCTCCTGTACATAATGAGGATCGATCCTCGGAGCCTACCTCCTCTGCTTATGCAGAGAAGAGGATCGTCTTCGGGATACCCATCCATCTTCTAAAGGGTGGTATCCCCGTAGATGATGCGCCCTTACCACCGGTCGGTAATGTGACCGCTATTCTAGGTTACGACTAGGCTCCGATGCCAGCTTCTTTGCATCGGAATATGGTACTAAGAAGGCGGGACGTGGAGGGTCGGCCGGATCTACATTGTTAGAGATGTGGAGGACTCTCGACTAATACGTGATAACAGTTGAAAAACTGTTATTTTCATGCTTAAAATTGATACTAAAAGCAACCTTTAACACTTAGAAACTAGCTTGGAATCATACTTTTGTTCATATTTTTGGAAATAAGAGAGCTGGACAGGTTTATGCTTGATTTCAGTGTTTTATGCAGGTTTTAAGGTGAATTTGGTGAAAGAAGTGAAGAAGGATAGAGATGGAATCAGAAAAGAACTCAAAAAGTGCAAAAGGAGAAGTCGCAAGTACCGCTGAGCGGCCGTTTACCGCTGAGCGGCACTCAGGAACACCCGTTGGCTCCGTTGAGGGGTGAAAATGCAGCTGAGGGGAAAATTGACTTGGCGCTGGTACCGCTGAGCGGTAGTTTACCGCTGAGCGGTGGTCTTTTAGGCTTAGGCCCACTTTTCTGTAATATTACGAATAGTATATAAGCTTTAGGTCTTCCTAGGGTTTGTATCTTTGGCAAAGACGAAGCAAACACTCACTTTTCCACCCCTTGGAGGAAGATCTTGGATGCTGAGGCTACCTACTCATCTTTCTAGGGTTTTATCTTTCATTCTTTCATTATTGTTCATCTAGTTTCACCATGAATATGGTGAACTAAACTTTGTATTGTTGTTGGGGAATCAATGTAATCTTGTGAAACTCTCATATATGGAATTTGTGTTTCAACATCTTATTTTAAGATACATGATTTCTTTCATCATTAGTTAGGGTTTTTCCCTCTTTGCTCAAAGCATGCATTGTTTAACTCATTCAATGCTATGATTATTGATTTTGTCGATATGGGAACGTACGAGGAAATCTAGATCCGGGGAAATTCTCCCAATAGCATATTGCCTAGACATAGGAATATGAGGGTTGGTTGCCGTTAAGCTTCTGTGCTCCAGAATTAATTATTAGGGATGCTAGGAATTGTATGAACTCGTAATTAAGGATAGGCCTTCTTGCAAGGTGATTTAGAGAGTGGCATTAACATTGATGAAAAGAATGATGAATTCCTAAAAGTATATGAGAGTGGATAAGATGAAATTGATTACCCCAACAACATACTCATCCATCTAATTCATTACAGTGTTTGTATTCCTCTTGTCCATTGATCAAATTCATGCATACATGTTTAATTATTGTCTTTTGCATTTAAAACCTACAATCAATTGTTCACAATTCTTAAATAATCAACAAATCATATAACTAACTAGGCCGTGAGTCCTTTGGGAGAACGATACTTGGTCTTACCGAGTTTTATTACTTGATACGATTCGGTCACAGTTGCCGAGGTTTAAACAAGTTTTTGGCGCCGTTTTTCGGTGTTCATAAATTTGTCATCAAGTTTTTGGCGCCGTTGCCGGGGACTCGTGGTTTAACTAGTTTATTTGTGTGATTATTGATTATCTTTGACTTGAATTTTGAAATTTGAATTTCTGTTTTTATTTTCTGTTTTTATTTTTCGGTTTTTATTTTATTTTATTTTATTTTATTTTCTATTTTTATTTTTTCGGTTATTATTTTATTTTATTTTATTTTTCTGTTTTTATTTTTTCTGTTTTTTGTTTTTATTTTTTGTTTTTATTTTTTCTGTTTTTATTTTATCTTCTTATCTCTGATTTTATATCTTCTTCTCTATCTTTTTGTGCTAACAAATTTTTCTAGGGACTTGTTTTCTTGTGTATGCAGGAAGCAATTCGAACTAGAAGCAAGAAAACCTCGGAACCTCTTCTTGAAGGCTTAGACGAGAGTAGATGGAGGAGAAGAATCCGTACATCTAGAGAACTTTTCCCTCCTCCGGAAGATCTCTTACAACCATCACCACAAGGTTCTTACCATAGCACTGAGGAGATGGAGAATAATAATGTCAAACGGACTCTTGCAGATTACACTAATGTAGTTGGGCCTCAGCATTTCAATAGCATAGCAAGACCAACAGTCAATGCAGCTAATATGGAGGTGAAACCGGCATTAATCCAACTGGTTAAGAGTAACCAATTTAATGGATTGTCTCATGAAAGCCCATATGAGCACCTCACAACCTTTAATGAAATTTGCAATACAGTGAAGATAAATGGGGTGTCTGATGAAGCAATCAAACTTATCCTGTTTCCATTCTCATTAGGAGGCAACGCTAAGCTTTGGTTGAACTCTTTTCCAGAAGGGAGCTTTACAGAGTGGGAAGCTGTGGTGACAAAGTTCTTGAACAAATACTTCCCACAATCCAAGGTAAACAAAGGAAAGCAAGAGATCTCATCTTTCAGGCAAGGCATGGAGGAATCACTAGGTCACGCATGGGACAGGTACAAAAGCCTATTAAGAAAGACTCCCACACATGGATTTGACGAAGTAGAAGTAGTCCTAATCTTCCTTGGAGGTCTTGGTTCACAAACATGGCTACTAATGATAATGAGCTGAACAGTGAAAGAGGAGCTCTTATTCAACAAAAAGGAGTTCTACAGTTGCAATCCAATGATGCCTTGTTAGCGCAGAAAAAGATACTAACTCAACAATTGGAGAATCTCACAAAGATACTTGTACAACTGCCAAAAGAGTTAAAGACTGTTGCACAGATTCAACCACAGATGTGTGAATTATGTGGTGGTGACCATATAAATGGTCAATGCGCCTTTCCAGTGGAAGCTTTAGAGGATGTTAACTTCATGGCCAATCAATTTCCATACTGTCAGGGGAACTTCAATCAAGGGTGGAAACCACACCCAAGTATTGGTCAAGGAATAAGTGGGCAAGATGGATGATAATAGTTGAAAAACTGTTATTTTCATGCTTAAAATTGATACTAAAAGCAACCTTTAACACTTAGAAACTAGCTTGGAATCATGTTTTTGTTCATATTTTGTGAAATAAGAGAGCTGGACAAGTTTATGCTTGATTTCAGTGTTTTATGCAGGTTTTAAGGTGAATTTGGTGAAAGAAGTGAAGAAGGATAGAGATGGAATCAGAAAAGAACTCAAAAAGTGCAAAAGGAGAAGCCGCAAGTACCGCTCAGCGGTAGTTTACCGCTGAGCGGCACTCAGAAACCCACGTTGGAACCGCTGAGGGGTGAAAATGCCGCTGAGGGGGAAGAATCAACTCACGCACTTATCGCTGAGCGGTAGTTTACCGCTGAGCGGCACTCTTTTGGGCTTAGGCCCACTTTTTTGTAATTTTACGAATAGTATATAAGCTTTAGGTCTTCCTAAGGTTTGTATCTTTGGCGGAGACAAAGCAAACACTCACTTTTCCACCCCTTGAAGGAAGATCTTGGATGCTCAGGCTACCTCCTCCTCTTTCTAGGGTTCTATCTTTCATTCTTTCATTATTGTTCATCAAGTTTCACCATGAATATGGTGAACTAAACCTTGTATTGTTGTTGGAGAATCAATGTAGTCTTGTGAAACTCTCATATATAGAATTTGTTTTAACATCTTATTTTAAGATACATGCTTTCTTTCATCTTTAGTTAGGGTTTTTCCTCTATGCTTAAAGCTTGCTTTGTTTAAGTCATTCATTGCCATGATTATTGATTTTGTCGATATGGGAACGTACGGGGAAATCTAGATCCGGGGAATTTCTCCCAATAGCATATTGGTTGCCTTTAAGCTTCTGCACTTCAGAATTAATTACTAGGAATGCTAGGAATTGTATGAACTCGTAATTAAGGATAGGCCTTCTTGTAAGGTGATTTAGAGAGTGGCATTAACATTGATGAAAAGAATGATGAATTCCTAAAAGTATATGAGAGTGGATAAGATGAAATTGATAACCCCAACAACATACTCATCCATCTAATTCATTAAAGTGTTTGTATTCCTCTTTTCCATTGATCAACTTCATGCATACATGTTTAATTACTGTCTTTTGCATCTAAAACCTACAATCAATTGTTCACAAGTCTCAAATAATCAACAAATCATATAGCTAACTAGGTCGTGAGTCCTTTGGGAAAACGATACTCGGTCTTACCTAGTTTTATTACTTGATACGATTCGGTCACACTTGCCGATTGTTAAACAAGTTTGTGGCGCCGTTTTCGGTGGTCATAAATTTGTCATCACTGGACAATCAGGGCAATTTCACAAGCAACAACAGCAACAACCAACCTTATGGCAACAAATGTCTACACTTAATGAAAGATCAATAAGGATGGAAGAAACTCTTCAGTAATTCATACAAGCAACTGAATCCACTCAAAAGAGCACTGAAGCTGCTATTAAGAACTTGGAGATTCAAATGGGTCAAATTACCAAGCAGTTGGAAGAAAGGACTGACAAGAATTGTAGGGCTAATATTGAGGTTAACCCCAGGGAAGAGTGTAAAGTGCTAGTGAATGTAAATGTTGAAAAATTTGAGTTGGAAAAAGAAGAGAGAAAAGAGAGAGAAGAAAAAGAAGAAGAGAAAATTTGTGTGAAGATTGAGAAAGTGAGTAAAAAAAGAAAAGAAAAAAAGAAAGTGAGGGAAAAGAGAAAGAGGACGAGAGGAAGAAATAGAGAATCATATGAAAAACCCTTTCGTTATCCAAAGAAGTATCATAGGAAGGAAAAGAAATTTAAGTGCTTCATGGAAAGCTTCAAGAAATTGGAGATTAAAGTTCCTATGATTGAGACATTACAACAGGTTCCTGGTTTGATCAAATTTCTGAAGAAGTTCAGTAGAAAGAAGAAGAAAAAGAAGATGGAACTTGAGCTTT
The DNA here is from genome assembly GCA_027742795.1 of Vigna hirtella. NCBI lineage: Eukaryota > Viridiplantae > Streptophyta > Magnoliopsida > Fabales > Fabaceae > Vigna > Vigna hirtella. The sequence goes on from JAHCHA010006165.1 coordinate 11,243, forward strand.
ATTGGGTCAAGCTAGTGACGTTAAAAAAGCGCTACCTGGGAGGCAACCCAGTTGATTGATTTTATCTGTATTGTTTGTTTTGATTCTGCTTTAGTTGCATGATAGGGATTGAATGTTTGAGTGATCTGAGAACTTAATTGCAGGGAGCAAGTGAGGAGCATGAGTAGAAGGCACCTAGGGTAAGCTAGGAAGAAGAAAAGCACAACACGAAAGTGCCGCTGAGCGGTGGTATCGTAAAATGGGCTTAGGTTGCCCCTTAGCGGAACCCGAGCCCATTAGGGTATTTTTATACCCTAAGTCATGCTTTGGCCTCTATTTTCAGATTCTTCTCTGTGCACACACTCCTAAACACTTTTCCAAAGGTTCTCTACAAATTTATGAACACCGAAAAACGGCGCCAAAAACTTGTTTAACCCTCGGCAAGTGTGACTGAATCGTATCAAGTAATAAACTCGGTAAGACCAAGTATCGTTCTCCCAAAGGACTCACGGCCTAGTTAGTTATATGATTTGTTGATTATTTGAGACTTGTGAACAATTGATTGTAGGTTTTAAATGCAAAAGACAGAAATTAAACATGTATGCATGAATTTGATCAATGAAAAAGAGGAATACAAACACTTTAATGAATTAGATGGATGAGTATGTTATTGGGGTTATCAATTTCATCTTATCCACTCTCATATACTTTTAGAAATTCATCATTCTTTTCATCAATTACTAATGCCACTCTCTAAATCACCTTGCAAGAAGGCTTATCCTTAATTACGAGTTCATACATTTTCTAGCATCCCTAATAATTAATTCTGAAGTATAGAAGCTTAACGGCAACCAACCCTCATATTCCTATGTCTAGGAAATATGCTATTGGGAGAAATTCCCCGGATCTAGATTTCCCCGTACGTTCCCATATCGACAAAATCAATAATCATGGCATTGAATGAGTTAAACAATGCAAGCTTTAAGCAAAGAGGAAAAACCCTAACTAATGATGAAAGAAAGCATGTATCTTAAAATAAGATGTTAAAACACAAATTCCATATATGAGAGTTTCACAAGACTACATTGATTCCCCAACAACAATACAAGGTTTAGTTCACCATATTCATGGTGAAACTAGATGAACAATAATGAAATAAAGAAAGATAGAACCCTAGAAAGATGAGTAGGTAGCCTTAGCATGCAAGATCTTCCTTCAAGGGGTGGAAAAGTGAGTGTTTGCTTCGTCTCAGCCAAAGATACAAACCCTAGGAAGACCTAAAGCTTATATACTATTCGTAAAATTACAGAAAAGTGGGCCTAAGCCCAAAAGACCACCGCTCAGCGGTAAATTGCCGCTCAGCGGTAAATTGCCGCTCAGCGGTACCAGCGTGTATCAATTTTTCCCCTCAGCTGCATTTTCACCCCTCAGCGTAGCCAACGGGTGTTCCTGAGTGCCGCACAGCGGTAAACTGCCGCTGAGTGGTACTTACGGCTTCTCCTTTTGCACTTTTTGAGTTCTTTTCTGATTCCATCTCTATCCTTCTTCACTTCTTTCACCAAATTCACCTTAAAACCTGCATAAAACACTGAAATGAAGCATAAACCTATCCAGCTCTCTTATTTCCAAAAATATGAACAAAAACATGATTCCAAGCTAGTTTCTAAGTGTTAAAGGTTGCTTTTAGTATCAATTTTAAGCATAAAAATAACAGTTTTTCAACTGTTATCACAACCCCAAACTTAAAACTTTGCTTGTCCTCAAGCAAACAA
>JAHCHA010006170.1:0-14536 GCA_027742795.1 Vigna hirtella
GTCGACATATTATAATTAAACTTTTTGATTCTTCATTCTTGTTATCAGTTATGGATGCTCTCCCTGACGCCATTCTCCAATGCATCTTGTCCCGAATCACCAATGCTCGTGACATACTATCCTAAAGGATGTCTTAACTGGTACGCAATCAATCATCCAGTGTTAAATAATGCTAAACTTAAAGAGCATCTTCCTCCATATTTAACTAATGTCATTCAATCAACCTTGACTCTCTGATACATCTTCAATTCATTAAAAGAGATGAAAGAAAAAGGCTACAAAACTGTTGCCATAGTGGTGAATTAATAGCTCACACATTATATATTAATTGGATGTACTCTTTCTTTTGCACAAACTTTTGAACCATTTGATACAATTTGAAGCAGTTGCTTTGACTTTGCCGAAACCACCTTAGAACCTGAATTCTTGTTCTTGTCTATTTCCTTTTGAGATCTTGTCACATCATCTTCCATGGCACCAATACCACCAACACCCCATTGATCTGTCCAACTTGGAGCTTTGCTTGCCATCTTTCCTTGATGCCATCACCATAAAACAACCTTAAACCTTTCTGATACGAAGATACAAAATCTCAACAAATCATTACTACAGTGTCTGTGGTGAAAACTTGAGACAGAAAAGCTTAAATACAGGAACAATACCCCCAAATGGAATGACCTAGATTTTGACGCAGAAGAATGGTTGATGAAAGACTTGAAATTTAAAAGGTATAGAAGAAAGGACTGAAGGAAATGTTATATATATTGAAATGTGATGTTACATTGATTTTCCTAATCCTAATTTATCTTTATCTTTTCATAACAGGACTTGACAACTCACCTATCTGTTTGAGTACATGTTAAAAATTGTGAACGCCTTACAAGTGTGTCCCCACCAACACCGAAAGATCTTGTGGAACTTGAAGATCCAGTAGTGGAAGATGTTCTGCTACGATTGCTTCCTTTCTTAACTAATTTAGTAACGTTGAAAGTTGAAAACTGAGATTCCGTCAAAGCCATTTTTGATGTCAAATGTACAACAGAAAGCAAAGATATGATATCTAGAGGATCAACCTTTTTCCTTTGAAGAATTTGACTTTACCCAATCTGCCATATTTGAAGAATGTTTGGAATGAAGATCATCACGGAATTCTTTCTAAGGATGCACCATCCTTTGTCATATTTTTAGTATTTTAATTTAATATTGAACATCTTTATTTTTAATATATGAACCATTAATTGTATAAACATATTAATATGTAGAACAATGTTATTTATTTTATATATAATATTTAGTTTTAATTCATATTATTTCATTTTTTGTTTGGTTAATAAAACAAATTTTATTATGATTCCATTTTATTACAATCAAAAACTAAAAAAAAATCTCGACAAATTTTCGGCGGTTTCCAAAAATCCATGCTAATACCGGTGGTTTTCGCAAAACCTCCATTAATACCGGCGGTTTTCGCAAAACCCCGCTAATACCGGCGATTTTTACAAAACCCCCGCTAATACTGACGGTTTTCACAAAACCCCCGCTAATACCGGCGGTTTTTCAAAACCCCCGCTAATACCGGCGATTTTTCAAAAAACCGCCGGTAATTATTTAGCGACGCAGCTTTTCCCAACGATTTTCCTAACCGCGGGTAACTTACTTTTCGGGGGTTAAAGCCGTCGAAAACGAAAAAAATAACCCCCGTTAAAATTGTAGTTTTTTGTAGTGTGGGAGGTTATGAGAAGTTTTAAAAAGTAAAAAAGAGGCGCGACGATCAAGAAGAAAACGTCGTATATTCACATAATACGACGTATCCTTTGTCTTTTGTCAAACTCTTTGTCTTCTGGCTAACAATTAGTACGTCAAAGCCTAGTAAAATTCGACGTAACCATGGTATATTTTAAGCTTCGTAGTTGAGAAGTTAAAAACTACTAGATTGTGAAAGATGTCCTCTTTAAATATTCCTTTAAATATAAATATTTATTCAAATATTACTCAAAAATTGACATCCTCTTTGAACTTTGGCGTGAACATTACGTTCGTTATCTTCCATAGCGACGTTAACTTTATGTCAATTCCCTCGCAAATAAGACAACAAATCTTACTATAAATATAAATATTTATTCAAATATTGGACGTCATTCTCTTTACTAAAGGACGTAACCTCACATCGTTGCACAAAATCGACATTAGGCTTACGTCAATTCTCGATCCACTCGACGTAAAATTTACGTCACCCGCAATGACGTCGGTCTAGAATTCGTCGTTAAAAGCCAAAAATAACCAATGTAATACGCTGTTTTTGTACTAGTGAAGAACTCTTCATTTGCTCATTTTTCTGGCACAGTTTCTCTTAGCCCAAACCTTACTTTACATATTTGTCTTGTTTGTTCCTAATTTTTCAATCAATCTTATTTCGGTCACAAAGTTAACTAAATCTCTATCTTGTAAAATTACCATTTTTGAATTTTCATGTGAAATACAAGATAAGTCAACCTGCAGATGATTGGGAAATCTGAAGAAAGAGATGACTTGTATATCATCATAGTTCCTGCATCCACACCCCTTGGTTCACCAACTTCTATTACTCCTGAGAATTCTATTGCTTGTTCTACTATAAGACATAACTCTATAGATATTTGGCACTCTAGTCTAGGGCATCCTTCTTCTTCTTGTTATATCAAATTACGCAACATGTATGCCACTTTACCTGATACAAAATATACTCACTATGATACTTTGTCACTATTCTAAGCAAAGAAAATTGCCTTTTTAATTAGGTTTAATCATCTCGGACATCCCTATTTGTGCAGGTTTTTCTCAAATAGGTCCTCGTATTCTAAATGGTCTCAATTAGGTCCCTTATTGTGTAAAATTGAATCAATTTAGACCTTGTCGTTAATTTGGCTGGACAGCGTTAAAAAATGTTGTGTGAGGCAGAGTGACATGACTAAGTTTTACTGACGTGGCAGAGTTGGTCGACTGAGTTGGATTTGTTTTATTTACATATTTAAAAAACTTTATGAAATCAATTTTCAATTTCCTTTTTCTTTATTAATTTATTTTTAGAATCAGAAGCTTTTTATTTTTAATTCTCTTTGTCTTATTATCATACATTTCATTGACAAGGTGTTGTTGCCCTCACCAGTCCCCGTGACCCTATGGCGGCATCCACCACCTTCTCCATTGACGCCACTCGCCAGCCACCAACAACCACCGTGAAACCCCGAATCTGCGAAACAAAGGAACCCAAAATGAAAAAAAAATTCAAGGGACAATCAAGAAAAGAAAAATCCTTCCTTTCAAACTCAATTATAGGAATCAAATTCCAAGACATAAAATCCCTGAGGTTTTCAAATTCCAAAATTCCAAAAACCCAAAAATTTCCAGATCGGAAACACGACGCACTCTGCTACCGTACCGGTACCTCTCGCAACACGTCGCCGCCGCCTTCGCCCGCCACTGCGACACTGGCTTCACTCCACCCGCCATAGTCACGCCTGGTTCAACGAACTCGAGCCCCTCCTCTCTACGACCACCGCACCATAACTCATGGAAGAGACAGGAGAAAACAAAGCCTCTAGCTTGCGAAACGAAGCAAGGCCAAAAATTATTTGGGGAAGGAGAAGTTTTTGAACAAAAAGAAAGAAAGGAGAAGACGAAGGTGGGTGCTCGTGCTCCCCTAATCCGCTTCTCGTGTGAGATGAAGAGCCTCAGGATTGAGTTTTGTCCGAGAGAAAGAATGAACAAAGAAGGAGAATAACCCAAAATTGGGTTTGGCCATGAAGGAAGAGAACCCAAAATTGGAAAAAAGATTGTGATTAGGGTTCTCTGAATCTTCCAAGGGAATTAACTAAAGCTAGAGAAAAAAATTCTTATATAGAATTCAATTAGGGTTCAGCTTATCAGAGATTTAATATTTTATAATACGATCTTAACTCTAATTAATTCTTAATTATAATATGGTGTTTTGATTTCATTCAAGTTTTTTAAATAGGTAAATAAAACAAATCCAATTTAGTCGACCAAACTCTGCCACGTCAGTAAAACTTGATAATGTCACCCTCTCAGCACAACATTTTTTAACACCATCTAGCCAAATTATCGGGAAGGTCTAAATTGATTCAATTTTACACAATAAGGGACCTAATTGAGACCATTTAGAATACGAGGACCTATTTGAGAAAAACTTGCACAAATAGGGATGTCCAAGATGATTAAACCTTTTAATTAAGTACTACTATTTCAAAAGCTCCTTTAATGTCTCGGTAGGTCCCTATTTTGGTAAGAAATTTCAAATAGGTCCCCTTTCTTTTCTTCGTCTGAATTGGGTCCTTTTTTGTGGAAAATTTGAGCAATTAAAGGTCTGCCGTCAAATTGGGAAAACGACCGTTTAAATGTCGGTTACGTGGCATGGTCAGAGTTCACATTAACGAGACGTGGCATTATAAACAAATTTTGTATTAAAAATCATGACTGCATAGTGGTGTAATCAACTTTTTGGAAGGGAAAGTGGGAATAATAAAAAACTTTAAGTGCAGACCCCTTTAATTGACAAATGTAATTGAGATTGGGGGAAAAATTGGGGGTAGGGTTCGTGTGAGGAACAAATTAGCGTTGGAAATTGGAAGAAGGCCTTCCTGCCTGCGCCGTGAATTGGATTCTGTGTGTTTTTTATTCACAGGCTGATGGAGACGAAGGAGAAAGTGGTGGTGCGATGGTGGTCGAGGTGATTTAGGCTTCAACAACGGCGACGATGATGCTTGGTGATGGTGAAGAAGATTCTGGGTTGGTTTCTGGTGGTGCGCCTCTTGTGGTTTTCTGCTTGCAGGTTGACGATGAAGACGCGAGGGAGATGGTTGCGCCACGGCGGAGGTTCGGCGAGAGACTGGCATTTCTGTTCTTCTTTGGATTTTGCTTTGCAGGTCTGGTGATGTAGATGACGAACTCGCGATGAGTGGTGCAATTCACGACTCGGTGTTGATGAGATTTATGATGGCGCGCGTAGGAGAAAGCTTACGGTGCTCCGGTGATGGTGGATGGAGAAGATTTCGCTCCCTGGTGGCTACCATGGAGGCGCTGCAGATCTACGTTTCTGGTGGAGATGACGAAGATGTGAACTTGGCTTGCGGCATTAGGGAGGTCGAGGATGAGAGAGGCTTCGCGCGGCGGTCATGGAGGTTGCGGTGATGGCTGCACTTAAAGTTTTTTATTATTCCCACTTTGCCCATCCAAAAAGCTGATTACACCACTATGCATTCATAATTTTTAATACAAAATTCGTTTATAATGCCATGTCTCATTAACGTAAACTCTGACCATGCCACGTAACCAACATTTAAACGGTTGTTTACCCAATTTGGCGATAGGCCTTTAATTGCTCAAATTTTACACAAAAAAGGACTCAATTGAGACGAAAAAAAGAAAGGGGACCTATTTGAAATTCCTGACCAAAATGGGGACCTACCGAAACATTAAACCTTGATTTAATTCATGTTGATATTTAGGGACTCTATTGTACTTCTTCTGTTGATGGTTTCAAATATTTCTTAACTATAGTGGATGATATGTCTAGATACACATGGATTAAATGGATGGCAAGTAAATCAGATACAAGATCACAACTTATTGACTTTGTTTCTTATATAAAAACATAATTTGGAATTGATGTAAAAGTTGTTAGATCAGATAATGGTAATGAGTTTGCAATGACAAATTTTTATAGACAAAAAGGGAAACAACATTAATTATCTTGTGTTGAAACACCTCAACAAAATGGATTCGTTGAGAGAAAACATCAACACATTCTCAATGTTGCTAGATCTTTAATGTTTCAATCTCATTTGCCCATAATTTTCTGGTCTTTTTTGCTGTTTGTTATGTTGTGCAACTCATTAATATTTTACCTTCCAAAGTTTTGGCATATTTTTCTCCATCTAAGCTGTTACACAATGTTAAACCTGACATTACTTACTTAGGAGTTTTTGGCTCACTTTGCTATGCTTCAACTCTTGAAGCTCATGCAAGAAAATGTGTTTTACTCAGTTTTAAAACAGAAGTGAAAGGCTACCTTTTGTTAGATTTCAACTGTAGGGAAATTTTTCTATCAAGGAATGTAGTATTTTATGAAAACATATTTCCTTTTCTTACTAGTGACAAGCACTCACCTATTGATACACAAAATTCCTTGGATTTTGTCACCAAAATTATTCCATCTCCATCACTTCTTTTCTCAGAAGTTACTGATCAACCCTCTTTACCACCTACATCTCCTCCTTCTATTGTTCCTAACCTTGTTATTTTTCTTCTCAACCTATTTCTGTTGAACATGCTACTGCTACTCCACAAAGGAAATCAAGCAAGCCAAAACATAAACCATCTTATCTGTAAGACTATCATTGCAACATGTTATCTACTTCTTCCGCCACTCAGTCGTCCACAGGTACCTTATATCCTATCTCTTCATCTCTCTCATATGATGCATTATCATCTCTTCATAAATCATATGTCCTTAATCTTTCCCAAATTAGTGAACCTAAAACCTATAACCAAGCCATCAAACATGATTGTTGGAGAAATGCCATGGAGTAAGAAATTGCAGCTTTAGAAAATACAAAAACTTGGGTTTTTATTGATCTACCTTATGGAAAGCAACTTATCGGATGTAAATGGGTATACAAAATAAAGAGGCATGTTGATGGGAGTATTGAACGATACAAGGCAAGGCTACACACAACAACAAGGCTTGGATTACTTTGAGACTTTTTCACCTGTTGTCAACTCACAACAGTAAGATTGGTTATGGCTTTAGCAGCTTCTAAACATTGGTATTTACATCAACTAGAAGTAAATAATGCCTTTTTACATTAGGATCTAGATGAAGAAGTATACATGCCTCTTCCTCTTGGCTACAAAACTAAAAAACCAGGGCAAGTTTGCAAGTTGTTGAAGTCTTTATATGGACTCAAACAAGCCTCTAGACAATGGAATTACAAGTTGACAACTACTTTACTCTCTTTGGGCTACATACAATCAAAATCATATTATCCACTTTTTGTCAAAAGTGATTATGCTCATATTACCATCTTACTTGTTTATGTAGATGATATAGTTTTGGCAGGTGATGACATCTAGAAAATCCAAACTGTGAAGGCTCTATTGAATGCAAAGTTCAAGATTAAAGACCTAGACCAACTCAAGTATTTTCTAGGCTTAGAAATTGCAAGATCTCAACAGGGCATTAATTTGTCACAAAGGAAGTATGTTCTAGAGTTACTAGAAGATGCAGGATTATTGAGATGTCAACCTATTTTTACTCTCATACAGCCAGGCACAAAATTTTCCAAGACAGAAGGGAAACCCTATTCAGATGTGCATGCCTATAGAAGACTTCTTGGCGAGTTACTATATCTAACCAACACAAGACCAGATTTATGTTTCGTTGTTTGTACTCTCAATCAACTTCTTTCCAATCCTTTGAAAGATCACTATGCAACAGCAACAAGGATCCTGATATATATCGAGAACAATCCAAAAGACAAGGATTATTCTTTTCCTCAAACACAGAACATGCTCTCAAGGCTTTTAGTGATTCTGATTGGGTTGCTTGCCCTAACACTAGAAGGTTTGTGACTGATTTTAATGTGTTCTATGGTGCATCATTAATCAGTTGGAAATCCAAGAAGCAAGGTACTATATCTAGATCATCAACCGAAGCAGAATATAGAGCCTTAGCTTCCACAACATTTGAAATTCAATGGCTTCTGTATTTGCTCCATGATTTGAAACAGCCTCTACCACAACCAGTTTTTCTGTTTTGTGACAATCAATCTACTATACAAATTGCACAGAATCCAATCATGAGTGAGATAACAAAGCATATTGAAATTGATTGTCATCTCATAAGGGATAAAGTTCAAGCTGGTTTAATTAAGCTCTTGTCCATTTCTACTTCAGCACAACTTGCAGACATTCATACACTACAAAAAAGTTGGGCATTACCGAAGGCCAGAAGCCCTTGGAAACTGCCATAAGCCGTCGATAAAGGGTGTTTACCGAAGGCTTATCGACGGCCAAAAATCCTTCGGTAAATCTCTTGTCGCTAACAATTACCGAGGGCTTTTGCCCTTCGGTAATTACCGAGGGCCAAAAGCCTTCGGTAATTACCGAGGGCCAAAAGCCTTCGGTAATTACCGAGGGCAGAAGCCCTCGGTAATTTCCGAAGGGCGAAAGCCTTCGGTAATGACCATACGAGGGTATTTACCGAAGGGCAGAAGCCTTCGGTAATGACCTACTGTGGGCATTTACCGAAGGGCAAAAGCCTTCGGTAAATTGCAGAGAAGGTTTCAGAGAAATGGTATTTCTTGTGCAACCCAGACCTGTATATCACATTTCAATTACAAACAGACCTGCATATCAGTTTTCAAGCACATACAAACATGCATAATGTGCATCTCAAAGATGCAATCAATTATCAATATCCATTGAACATCAATCAATCCAACGAACATCCATTAATGTATAGATAATGTAATTATAGTGCAAATATAAAATAATGTAACAAAAGGATGTTCTAACATCCAAAGTCTGGAAGTAGATCTAACTAACATTGAAATCATATCAAGTCAAAAATGTTCTAATATCCAAATGTTTGTGTAACAAGTAATAAGAAAATGAAACTAATAATGTACATAACTATCATCAGAATGATCTTCATCATCCTGCTCCTGTACTGATGGCTGGACTGGTGTGGGTTGGACTGATGAGGGTTGGACTGATGTGGGCTGCTGAGTGGCAGCAGGTGATGAGGAGGGTCGTGGCTGGGTCGGAGGGATATTTTGTACGTCCTGTGAGGTTTCAGGCAAGACTCTCATGACCAGGGACTTAAAGTTTGTAAACTCTGCTCTGAGATCAGTGATCTCCTGGTCATGTTGCCGGAGTTCCTGCGTGAGGCGAAGAACGACCTCGTCAGGAGTACTGGTGGAAGAAGAAGGCTGGTGCTTCAGAGTACCTCCTCTGGATGTTGTATAGTTTGTAGCAAGCTGTCCCGCACCATACACTCGTCCTTTTTTCTTCCCACCAACGATGTCGATCCAGCACTGTGTCCTACGGATGTCATCATCTGCATTACTGGCATCATCCGGTGTAGGAGCTGACTCATGTTCAGATCTAACCTGTGAAAGTCTCGTAGAAAAGTCTTCCTGTTGAAACATTAAAAGCAATGTCAGGGAACGATAGTATAACATAAATGAAAAATTAGTAATAGTAATAGTGTTATTTGCTTACATGAGTCTTCCGAGATCTTTCATCAACAAATTGATTAGTTCCCTTCCGAACATGAGTCTGTGCAAAGACCTCATCAACATGGACCGCCCGTCCTAGAGCCTGTGCCTGTAACATAATTAAGAATTACAAGCGTACATATGAAATAGAATATACATAACTTATGTATGAAAGAAAAAGTTATGTAATGAGATTATACCATACGAATGGCATGCTCATGAATGGTGATCGACCCACCAGTATGCAGGGTGCCACCCCTTTCAGACGCTCTGTTCCTCTAGGCTTTGGCACATTTATTGCGAAACTCTACTGTATTCCAATGAGCCAGTAAAGAGTTCCAAATTATTTCACCCAGCCAGTAAGGGCGCTGTCCTGCATTGCGGGCATCCCTAAACATCTCTGACAGTCGATGAGATGCTTTCATGTGGAAATTTCTGTGTATCTGACTTTCATGTTCAGGTTTCCACTGCACCTTCATCTGTAACATTAAAGAGAACAAACATTGATTACAGAACATAGTAAAATAAGAGGGACAATTAGTTAAATAGATTGTTCACCTGAAAGCGCTGCCAGAAGGGCTTTTTGTCGTCATCAGGAATTGCTCCCCAAGTAGGCCATGGACTTAGAAACTGTTGCTTAATTGAACGTGTGATGGCCTGGGAAGCAACCCTTGATGGAATAAACCTGCAGGATAAAAGTCAAACATCTCTTACAGTAGGGTTTAAACATCAAATTATATCAAGATATTAAAAACTTACCCTTTACCATACGGCTCAATCCATGGTCGATCATGGAGGGGCGGATCAAGACCTTCACCATCACCACTTGAATCTTGATCAGCAGATGGTCTGACAGTGTCAGAAGGCGGTATAACAGATGAGGAAGGTATAGAAGTAGGGTCAGGGACAGGAGTAGGGGTTATAACCACAGGGGGAGGAGTGGGGGTTATAATTACAGGAGGAGGAAGAGGGTCTGTTGCAGGGGTAGTAGAAGGGTGTACTACAGGGGTAGGAGTAGGGTCTACTGAAGGTGTAGGAGTAGGGTCTACTGCAGGTGTAGGAGGCTGTACTGTAGGGGTAGGAGGAGGCCCCACAGATGATGTACTGCCGGCAGTAGTGGTAGGTAGTCTAGCAGGCACCCTAAGTACATACTTTGGTGCCTGCCGTTGCCTCTTTCTAGGCCTTGCAACCCCCTTTCCTTTATCAGGACGTTCTGAACCTTGTCCTGTCATTACTGCATTGAAATGGTTACAAATAAAGCGAAAAAATAGAAATGATTAACGAAGGATCAATGGTTTTTAAAGTAAATGTATAAATAATTGCATACAACTTTTAAGATGGTATTTTAGATAACTCTATTGAAATGACAGTTCAATTTGCTACAATGGATGTCCAACATTCAATCGTCATCATCATGATCTTCATCTTCATCTTCTTCTTCATCATCGTCTTTATCATCATCATCTTCGTCTTCTTCTTCGTCGTCGTCATCATCATCATCATCATCTTCTTCTTCTTCTTCTTCTTCTTCTTCTTCCTCTTCTTCTTGTTCTTCATCACCTTGTATTGTTGCTTGTAATTCATCTCCATCACCATCAGGGTCGACCAATGCGGTTATACGTTCAACTTCAATAACTTGTGGTTGTGACATTTGGTCAAGTTGGTAGGCAACATCTTCCTCAACCTCATTTGAGTCAATGCGACCTCTAGGCTTGGTTTGTATTGCTACGGCCCAACCACGCTTGTCAATATTGCGGAATGGTGGATATGGCACATAATAAACTTGTCTGACATTAGTTGGTAGAATGAAAGGATCAAACGGTCCATATCTTAATCTCTGGTTGAGTTCGACAATATTAAAGCGTGGATCGACTCTAGTACCAGCTCTAGAAGGATCAAACCATTGACAATAAAAAAGTACTAATCTGTTTGGAGAAGTAGTGCTGTTGTACTCTAACTCATATATTTTATGAATGATGCCGTAGAAATCATCATAACAACCCTCTGTTAGACCCTTCACATACACACCACAATTTGATGTTTTCTTTCCTTTAGACCATTCATGTGTATGGAATTTGTAACCATTGGTGAAGTAAGTGTGCCATTCTTTGACACATCTCATTGGCCAATTCGAGAGATGTCTTAACTCTTGAACCGTGGGAGTTAATGCCTGATTAAAAACCTACAAAGGTACTAACAAAATTATAAAAGCAAGAGTCAAATTAACCTTGCTCTAAATGTAGGAAAAAGAACGGACCTGATTTCTAAACCAATGGGGAAACTCTGAATGTATTCTAGCAGAAGTATTTCCTTCTGCGACTTGCTCAGCCACAATAAATGAGCTGGTACAAATGAAATTCATTATTGTATAACAATTAAAGAAGTTACTAAGATAAGAGATGGATGATGACATACTCAATGTACGGCTTTACTTCACTGCAATTGATCAAGACATGGACATGAGCAGAGTTGAATTCAGCATCAGTTAACCAATGAGTGAATTCTTTCCCTGCGTGACGGCCTGTTTGTCGGAAAACTGATAATGCACCTTCACGTGGTTCAACTTGCCATTGCATTTCATTTCTGACATGAGTGGGGGACAACATGAAGTTCTTGAAATAATGTGAACAAAAATACGTTGTCTCTCTGTGCAAGTAAGCTGCACAAATTGAGCCTTCTACTCTAGCTTTATTTTTAACTGAACGTTTAGATTCTCCCATAAACCTTTCAAATGGATACATCCACCTGTATTGCACAGGTCCCCCAAGCCAAGCTTCATATGCAAGATGAATTGGAATATGCTCCATTGAATCAAAGAATGCAGGAGGGAATATTCTTTCTAATTTGCAGAGAATAATTGGGATATTTTCATCCATCTTTTTAAGGGAATTCTCCTTTAGTGTCGTGCAACACAAATCTTTAAAGAAGTTACTGATTTCTATCAGTGGATTTAACACGTGCATTGGCAAACAACTGAACGCAAGAGGGATGAAAGTCTCCATGAATACATGACAATCATGACTCTTCAACCCTTGAATAGTACCGTTCTGAACATTGGCACATCTGGACAAGTTAGAAGCATATCCATCTGGCATTCTAAGCTCCTTGATCCATCCACACACTATTCTTGCCTCGTCTTTTGACATGGTGTAATTTGCTTTTGGTTTAAATAATCGGCCGTTACCTTGCGCCTTCAGCTCTAAGTCTTTTCGTCCACAATACAAAGGTAAATCTTTTCTTGCTTTCTCATTATCTTTTGTCTTACCTATAACATTCATAACTGTGTTGAAGACATTGTCAAAGAAATTTTTTTCGGTGTGCATGACATCGAGGTTGTGTCTTAGCAAGTTGTCTTTCCAATAGGGAAGTTCCCAGAATATGCTTCTTTTAGTCCAATTATGCCATTCTCCAAACCCTTCTATCCTATTCTGACCAGATTCAGTGACTTTTGGATAGTCTTTCACTCTTCTCCAAACGTGTGATCCAGTCAACTTGGGCGGGGGCATATCCGTTTCAACTTGCCCTTTGCGAAATGCCTTTTTGTTTCTTCTAAAGGGGTGATCAATGGGCAAGAACCGTCGATGGCAGTCAAACCAACTACTTTTCCGACCATAACTCAATTGGAATGACTTTGTGTGTTCCATGCAATGTGGACAAGCTAATCGACCATGCGTGCTCCAACCAGATAACATGCCATACGCTGGGAAGTCATTAATAGTCCACATCAAGGCTGCCCTCATAAGGAAATTTTGCTTCTTTGAAACGTCATACGTCCAAACACCATTCCATAACTTCTTCAAATCATCAATCAAAGGTTCCAAATAAACATCAATCAATGATTTGGGATTAGATGGACCTGGTATTATACACGATAGAAACATGTAAGGCTTTGTCATACACATCTCAGGGGGTAGATTGTATGGGGTAACTATCACGGGCCAGCATGAATATGGTGATGCAGACGCCTGAATGTACGGGGTAAACCCATCAGAGCATAGACCAAGTCTGACGTTACGTGGTTCGCTAGCAAAGGATGGATGTTTACGATTAAAGTGCTTCCAAGCTTCACCATCAGAAGGATGACGCAAAAATCCAGGAGTTTTGTTACCATCATGCCATGTCATGTGTTGTGATGTTTGCATTGAAGTAAACAATCTTTGTAATCTTGGAATTATAGGCAAGTAAAACATGGACTTCATTGGAATTGGTTTTTTTTGCCTCCGTCCAGCATGCATTGTATGATATCGAGGTGAGCCACAAAACTTGCATTCAACCAACAATGCATCATTTTTGCCACTGTCATTGTCATAGAATAACATACATCCATTAACACAACAATCAATCTTCTTGACATCCAATCCCAACTTTGAAACACATTTTTTGGCTTGGTAATAATTCTTCGGCATGAAATTGTTTGGTGGTGTCAAATCTAACATCAATTTTGTATAGAAGTCCACTGCTTGAATGGGAACGTTCCAATTAGATTTGCCAGCCATGAGTCTAATGCGCACTGACAATTTTGACTCAGATGAACCTTCAAATACAGGTAGATTTGCCTCTGTAAGTAAATTGTAAAACCTCTGCGTCGTTTCATTTGGAGGCTCTTCATCATGACTATCGTCTGCTTCTTCAGCATGGTGACGAAGAGCATTGTCGACCATCTCTTGCATATAGGAAAATTGATCTATCTTAGATGTATGTACAATAGTATTCGAACCTGATGCAAGCCGTTTTTCAGCTGCAGTGGAGGTGGAAGGAATTTCTTCACCATGAAATGTCCAAACCCTGTAATTAGGCATGAACCCTTTTTGGTAAAGGTGAACTTTGACGACTTCATCTTTCAAAATCCTTGTACATTCGCACTTGATGCATGGACATCGAATCCCTCCATCAAGGGCATAATATTGATATTGTCGGGCCGTCTCCACGAACTCTTCAACTCCGATGACAAAAGATTCCTTCAAACCTCTCCTTCCACTATAACAACGGTCGTACATCCATCCACGATGGTTGGGAAGATGGGCCATGTTCTGTGACAAGCCAAACAAATAAAAACTTAGCCAAAACAGCAACACTCCATGTGACATAAGTAATAAACCTATTACTACTCAAGTCAAACATGGAAGGCAATTTGAACACTATGGTCATAGGCATTCAATAAGGGCATGGAAAGAGAAGTCCTCAGTATTGAAATGCCTTAGACATACTAAGGGGGGGGCTGTGTATTAAAGTTGGAGGAGACAACTTATTACTACCGA
>JAHCHA010006199.1:0-13668 GCA_027742795.1 Vigna hirtella
CAGGGTCTAGGTTTTGTAGTTGATATTATGTACTCTTGTTTGAAAAAAAAACAACAATTAGTATAAATAACAACATGTTAAATTACTTCCAATTTCAATCAGCTTGCATCAGTCTCCAATTCAACATACAAACAGGTACATGTGGCAAAACTTATAGAAGTAATAACCCACCCTGATTTTTTTTATGTAATACTAAAATGTATAACCCAATCAAAAACTGTACCGATGGAGTTCTTTTATTATATTAACAAGCAACAAACTTCTCCAAACCAATGGATTTTAGCCCCCTTAAATTGTGAAATGAAAAAACATTAAAAGTACAAGTAATATTTCAACTCTTGAAAAACAGAATGCTATCATTTTAGTGATGTCATGCAGTAAAAGTCAGATGTAGAAGTTAAAAACGTTTTAACATCTGAATCTACCTTAAACTAATTTCCACAAATTGATTGATTAGTTTTTTATAATTTCCAAATAATAGGCATTAGGGTGTGTTTATAAATTCTATCGTTTTGAATTTGGAAAATGACAAGTTTTTCATTTCTTGTGAAGCAGACATCAATTGATTCTGGCATACTAATCAAGTGGACAAACAGTTTTGTAGTCACTGCAACAATATGCATTTACTCTTATCAATTTTTTTCCTCTAATTATTAGTTCCATACAATTGAGTGACCAAAACATCAAAAAAAGGAATTGTGTACATTTTACTTATCATATCACTTGCTACTTTAAACATGTCAGGTGTCACATTGGGAGGCATTGATCTTGGGTTAAAAGAATCAGGGGGACCTCCTCTTAAAAATTGGTTGTCCACTTCAAATGAAGAAGCCATGTCAACCATTTTTTGCAGTTCATCAGGTGACATCTTACTAATTACATCAGAGGTGGTTTTGATCATATCTGGGGACACATCTTTGAATTGTCCAACATTCAAAGAAGCTAGCGTGGCAGAATTTGTGTTTTGAATAAGGTTCTGGAATGACCTGACAGCTTCAGGATCCTTTCTCAATGCATCTAAACTGTCTGCATTTGATTTTGAATTTCCATTGTTAGTTGTACTTGTACTGTTAGAGGTGTCACCAGATTTTTTTTTGCAGCCTTGCCACTATATTTAAAAACTAACGATAAATTTTAATACAAGGGCATTGTGCATTATGAGGGGCAATGTAAGTTGTGTCATTTAATTAGAGCCACTAGCTAGAGTTTTATGTTTTGGTATACTTAAATGGTAACTGAAATATGTTAACCCAATTCTGGCATGGCTGAAACATCAAACTACTTACACAGACAGGAAGAGATGTCTAAGCCTTTCATTTAACTTAGTTTTTTGATTGGGAGTAATGAGGTGCTGATTGAATTTAAAAGTTCAATTGATGATTTACTTCAGTTGGACAAAATTGAGAAATGCATATTCAAAAAATATCAAGGATTCTTGTAGCTCACTAGAAATAAATCCAATGACGAAGGGGAACTGTTCAAGGATTTCATAAGAGGAGTGACACTAAGCTAGGGAGGTCTGCACAACCTCAAAGACTTGCAAAGGAAAAGAATGAAAACAATCACAAATATGGGTCACCTTTCTGATTTCTAATGTGACCCCTACCTCCCATGTACCTAGCTTCACCATTGCTAAAGCCCAATTCATATACTACATCAAAAGAGGATACTTGATGGACATAGCAGATGTCATAACTGAGGAGATTTTCAAAGTTTCATGTTCTCAACCTAATGGCTTGGCCTGGTGACAGACCCTTTCAAATGGGGGAATCTAGTGTAGTTATAGTGGTAGAAGAGCAACCACAACCATAGCAACTAACACCACCATAACAAATCTTAGTCAAATCCAACACCAATACCTCAACAACAACAACAATATCCATAACAGGACACCTCTTGAGATCATACTTAATTTGTTACCACTACTCTAGAAGAAAAAGTTCCTTATAATGAAGGAACAAATGAAGGAAGATCGGAAGGAAGCAAGCTAGAGTCCTCTGTACTAGAGGACTTCTTTGACTTTACACCCGAAAATTCTAAACCAAATAAAAACAACATATTACACCAGCTTAAGATTCAAAAAGGCTATAACACAAGGCATCCAACTCTAGCAATGCAGAATACCAATACATTCATGTTCATGCATTACACTATCATATATCATAACATTCACGACTTTACATACTTAATACAGTCAACAATACTCAAAAATTAACATTATATACATATATATATACATATACCGAAGTACATTGCATACCAACCCGATCAAGAGAGGAAATTAAAAACACCTTTTTCTGCTTCCTTCGGCCTTCGTAGCACCAAGTTCTATGTCTCAGCTTAAACCGCAACACAACACCCTCAATTGATGCCTCATAAAAATCGAACTACGTCTTGCGAGACGAACCAAAAATGGGCCAATTAAAATAAAATTAACACAGATTAGGGTTCAATTTTAAAGATTTGTAGGCATTACAAATTACAAGAAAAATAAAGGAAGAGAAGAATCACTTACCAGATTTAGGGCTCGACAGAAGAATGATTTAGGGCTCCAGAGAAGAATGATTTACGGCATGATAAAGTTCGATAGAAGAGGGGTGGAGTCGACCGACAGCTGCAGAGAACAGAGGTTTGACATAGTCATTAACAGGGCTCGCGATCGGAGAACTCGACCCACAGTTGCAAAGAAGAGAGGTTCGAGAGGAGAGGTGATTGCAGGTTCAAGATGAGACCTGACTGAAGGTTGGAGAGGAGAGGTGACAGTGGTTGATGAAGGATTGATGAAGATGGCTGGACGGAGAAGAGGGTTCGACAGCGAAGACAGTTCGACAGAGAAAAGAGAGTTCTAGGGTTCGACAAAGAGGGAAAAAAATCAGAGAATGAGAGTGATACGACATCCAATTAATCAGAAAAACATTTTTTTTAAATAATTATTTCTCACATCCGTATATAATATCCGCAGTTAAAACATTGGTTCCAACTACATACGGATAATATGGGTTATATATAGATATAACCTTGGATAATTTTCCCGCCACCTCGCGCCAACTTTATATACGGACTGTTCCGTATATAAATATCCGTATATAACATCCGTACATAAATCCTTTTCTGATATTCGTATATAACTTCCGTATATAATAGCTTACTTATATACAGATTTAAATCCGTATATAATGTTCCGTATGTAATTCTAATATTTCTTGTAGTGACACTCTTTACTTAATTTGCAAGCACCAAAACCACCCCTTTTCATTTCTATTTCATCCAAAACCACTTAGATCTTCTCGGCTCCTACAAATGTTAGCCCCCCACTCTTCACTTACCTCTTTTTCTTCATTTCCATAACATTCCAAGTCAATCTCCAAGACTCTACTCCATTCCTTTCTTTCTCAACTCCCACCCCAAGACTCTCATTACTTCTCCTTGCCTCTGTTGGGTGATTTGTAATGTGCCCATCTTCACCTTCCACTTCCATTCTTCTCTTCTCATGTTCTTCTTCTACCCAAGACATCAAACTTTCATTCTTCTTCAAGGTTTTTCATCAACACATGTACCCCAACTCACCAAACATCTCTTTCACTCCTCTCATTCTCATAACTCATTCGTTCCTCTTCCAACAATGGAAGAGAATTATCAATACCCTCTTACCCACACTCTTGGTTAAAGAGTGTAGATAAGTGCTCCCAACAATATATAATTCTTACAAGGTAATAAGAACCAAGATATACAAAATATACATGATTTTAAAGTGTACCCATGACACTTTTTCATACACAAACAACACCCCAATACATCCAACATGTATAACCATTACAACAACACCACTTTTTCATAAAATATGAACATGTATAATCCATTAACTACCCCATATAGTAGAAAAACGAAAATGAACATGTGAATACCCATTCTCCATGCAACAACACATGAAACTTAAACCCAAAAGAAAAGGACATGCCTCAACATGTTAACTTTAATCCCAACACACAAGAAAGAAAGCATGCAACAACATTATATTGTTACCTTCTACCCATCATACACTATGTTATATCCCAAGTTAAACCCCTTACCTCAATTCCAAGCTAGCTTCCAAAGGTTCTTAGGTTTCTTTCCTCACTAGACAACAAGCTTCCACTCCTCTTGGTCTCCTACAAGTGACGTCCAAAAACTCCAAGGCTAGGGTGGCTCTTCCTTTCTCTCACCAACTTGGTTGCTCTCCAAAATCTCTATTCCACTCTCCAAGTTTTAACCTCCCCAAGGTCACTTACAAGCTTCCTAAGTCTAGAAAACATGTGCCCACTCAAGCAAAGTGGAAAAAAAAGGCAATGACTCAAGCACTCATGCAACATTTCACGTGAATGAGGGATTAATGGGAATAAAAGTTCCCTCTTGGAATCAAATAATGGAAGCATTAACCTAAAGTGCTTCCCTCAACATCAATAAAATAATATAACATTCACCCTTCTCTTTCATCATTTAATGCATGAAAAGCAAAGTGAAACAAGGCTTTGGGAGCCACTTCCACACTCATCGTAACACTTCAATTTCTATCTTTCTTAACTCACAGTGGGACCCACATGTCAAGGTGGAAATTAAAAGGAGCTAGGAGCCTTTTTGGTCTTAGGAGGGCTTGAACTTGAGACCAAGCACACACACCCTCCCATGCACACTCACCAATCACTAGACTAGGCTCCATTCGCTGATATAATAGCGCAAACAATTGTACTTAAATACTCTTTCAACTTTTTTCGAAATTTACTATGAAACCAATATTAATTTAATTTTCTTCCCTTCCTTAAATATTTCTCAACATTGTTTTTCATCACAATTTATTATATAATACCACAAAATAAAATACTTAAGGTAAGAAATCATTTTATTTTGACACAATTATATTGTATATAAAGTTTAGATTTATGGTTGTTTTTGGATTAGTGTAAACATCACTTTATATTCCGGTCTATAACTGATCTATTATATTAGATTTCTGATGACTATTATATAGTTTAATGCTATATTTTGGAATGTTATAAATTATATATTCCTTTTTCTTTCCTCAAATTCTCATAAGAGAAAAACTCATTTTCTTATATCAATTGCAGTGACCGATTTAGATACGTTTACTTTATGAAATATTAAAAATTCTCCTGGTATGAAAATGTGTGATCGATCATTAATTATTAATCTATAGGAAGCCTAATCCAAAAATTAACATCCTTAATATAATTAAAACAAATATTTAAAACACGAATTAAAGTTATTTCATCAAATAAATTTTGTTTCTAATAATCCATTTTAGATTTTTGCTATTAGTCTTTAGATTTTTATTTGACTGGTTAAGTTTTTTTTATTATGTAATTTGAGTTGTTAAACTATGTAATGACGTTAATTGTACTGTTTCCTGTCTATTATAATCGATGAATAATATTTTTTATTTTTCGAATATAAGATGAAATTTTGGTCATATTTATCCTATTTTATATTATTGTGATAGTTTATGCATTTTACAATAACGGAAGCATAATTTATTCTTTGAACTACATTATTTGTGTCACTAGTGCAGAAAGGGCTTTAGACGTCCGTTCTTTTGGCCTTTTGACGTCCGACGTTCCCCCGACGTCTATGCGGGTGACGTTGCTCAGACGTCGGGGGGTTCACATCGGACGTCTATATAGACGTTCGATGTGTCAGGCCGGACGTCTATATAGATGTCCGGTGTGTCAGGGCGGACGTCTATATAGACGTCCGATGTACACCCTCGGACGTCCATATAGACGTCCCACGTGCCCCGTCTGACGTCCCCAGAGACGTCCGTCTCCTGCCCCCCCGGACGTCTACGTGCCTGAATTGTTTTGTGGTAGGGGCTGGGGTTGGACGTCCGTTTGTGCACTGCTAGACGTCTATAGACGTCCGACAGTGCACTAACCGACGTCTACTGGGCGTTTTCTTTTTAAAAATTAATTTATTTTTGCAATAAAACCACACCTGAAAAGTAGAAAATTGTCCCAGAACAATTTTGCAATAATATAAATATGCGTTTCATATAAACAAAGTTCTACTTAATGTAAACTATAATCCACTACCAAAACTATCAACATAAAACTTAAACTAAAACTAAACAATGTTCAACAACAAATAAAACTATTCCTAACTCCATCTTTGCAGAAGATAAGCGGTCCACTCCTGCCTTATCTGTTTAATTGTGTCCTTTGGATTAGGCGATGTACTCTTGAAGCGCTGCAAAATTCAAGAAAGATTCATTATGGTTTCATATATGTTTGAAGATGAATTTGATTTGTAATGTATTCAAGGTATACATCATTACCTCATTCCAGTCATCTGTAATGACAGCTCGAATGATGGTCTTAATCCAACACATCACATAGAAGCCACATTCCCATGAATCTAGCGGCTGGTTACACTAAAATGACAAACTAAATAGTTAAGAATTTAGATCATTCAATAATATAGAAAATGAATTAGAAACTATAATTGACTTACAACCTTTGGATACAAAATTTGAACCAGTTGACCACGAGATTTACCAATAACTCTGTACAGATTGAAAACACAAAGTATAATTAATATGACTATATTTATCATAAAAGTTGAAGGTGAACATCAAATTCAAAGTCATTTTTTGAGAAACACTTACCCTTGAAGCATGGTTCTCAAGTCATTTTTCATCCTCCTGTGCAACGAACAAAACCATATAATTTTACATTGTTTGGGAATGATGACCATCAGCTGCCAGTGTGACCTATCACGAAGGACAAATAATTATTCAACTAATTAAGGAAACTATAATAATGAACTGACCACATATAACAACACCTACCCCTCAATGTATGGGAAAAGGTATACGTCTTTTTTTGACTCATCCATCCATGTTTGCAAATAATGTTGTCTGTTGTGTTACCAGACGGTTGAATGGTCTGAGGTTCAACAAATCCGTACATGGAAGACCGACCTTGGTCTACAACGATTGTGTCCATGTACCTAAAACAACAAAGTTAAGTTGTTAGAAACTATAACAATGTAAATAAAAGTAATATGAAAGACCAAATTGACTATCTTACATGCACCACAGCTGAATGATGGAAATATTCAACATCCTGTCTCCCCCAATCACCTCCAATGCATCAGAGAATGTGATATAAACTGGCACATGTGGGGGAAGACCAAATACTCTCAAATCCCAGTATAGTTCTAATGATGCTTTCTTCAATCTGGGTAATTTTGTCATTAGCTTTGATAGAGGATCATCCTCCGCTTCAACCCTCTCATCATCTTCATGTATGACTGTATCATGAATTGGCTGCTTCTGAGGACGTGTGAACTGAAGATAAGAATTTACGTCAAAGCGTTATCAACAATTATTTGAAGAATAAACATAGAAATACTAAGGAAAAAGACATTATACCTGTGGAGTAGCAATGTGGGACATGATCAATGCTCTAGGCCAGGCAATAAATGATCCTATGGCCTCCCCCACAAAGTTAATTTCTGGAGTGGGTACAGGCACCTGAGCCTGGGGATCCCGAACCTCGTCAATGGTCACACGCACGTGCTCGAGTAATATGGCAACACCATGAATAGTCTGCCCTCCCTCAAGCACTCGTCTGACATCCACAATGCGTGGGGGATCCCCATCAACCAACAGCTCATATTGACCGCTATACTGAGTGGGGTCTACAACAGAGCATGATCCTCTAGTGCTGACACGAGGTGGTGTGGGAGTTTCATCGGCCCCCATGTTGCCTTGCGTCATGGAATGCAACTTTTCTTCAAGCGCTCTTTGTATTTCTTTTTGTTCTTGTAGCTACTCCATGAATCGTTGCTCCATGAATCGTTGCTCCATTGATCTCATGCTTTGGTTGAGTCTTTCCTCCCACTGAAGATCCATCTGCCTCAGTGTCTCCTGACTCATTGATAGGGGGGTTTCTGTGTAGGGCCAAAGTAGTCACGAAGACCAATCACCCCAGGAACTCCACGTACACGTCCTGGGTGCTCGGGCCTTCCAATGGCTGTTGTTAGAATGTCGTCCCTACCTTGGCCAGCAAATGTGCCCTGAGTCTGCTGCTCAACCAACTCATCCTGCACATAAAAAAACCAAGTTACTTAGAAGACATGCTTTGGTAGATACACAATCACAGAACTGCTTATAATTTGAACTTACAATTCTCTGTGAGATCAAGGCAGTTGAGGAAGATGTCATGTTCCCATCAGATTTAGTCCGAGCAGCCTTCCACAGCTCGTACCTAGCAGGTGCAGGTCCTAGGTCCGGCGACTCAAGTCCCAAGGCATCCGCTTTAGACTTTCTCAGTTTCTTCTCCAGTTTTGCATATCCACCTCGTGATAAAAAGTGGGGTGCATCGTTTAGCCTTTGTCTTTCTTGGGCGGCTAACCTTTTACCCTATGAAACCATGTATATAAATAAGTGTAAAATCATAAAAACTCAATGAAAGAAGATGTTAAGAAACATATCTTCCATTCCTCAGACTCTCTAGATGCACGAAACTGCATCCAATCCTCCTCTGTGAATGTATATTGCTGACACGGATTTTCATGTTGCCTGTCTCCAAAGACATATAGTCGTGTCAGCCTTGTCTTGAAATCCCTCCATCTTATCGCTATATGCGATAACACTTTCTTTCTAATTTGCATTGTGTTTGGAATATCAAAATGTTGCTGTTTAAAACAAAAAACATGTTATTCCAAAAGAAAACATAGAAGATAAAGATTAATTTAAATTGCATGAAGTATAAACATACCTGAATATCTTGCCATAAGAGGTTCTTGTCGACCTCTGGGACGTCATCCCAACATGCATGAAGGATAGAGACATGACTTTTTGCTAACTTACCCAGATAACTCCTAAACCTATCAGCATTTGGCCCTGATGGATGACCTGATCTGGGGTCAATGTCAACATGTCTCCTCTGACCATCCACGCATCCGGATGTCACATCTGCCATTCGGGTGACGCCGCGTCCACGTTTGCTCTTTCCCGATCCTGAGTCTGAGGCCGACATACCTGAAAAATTAAACAACGTTAGTAATAATTCAATTATGATGAACATACATATAAAGTCAATAAAAAAAATATCAACCTATTAATTAATTGTTTTTTCCCAAATGCCTTCGTTGTGATCACTACGAATTGCCTGCATGACATCGTCAACGTCATCAACTGGGTCTTCAGTGGGTCTAGATGCAATAGATGTTGTCTCAAGTATTTCAAGAGAATCGTCATCATCATGTCCATGCATGTTTTTTCCTTCTAAAACCACTGACCATTTTTTATTCGCTGGATCATTTACGTATAATATTTGTCTTGCTTGACTAGCCATGATAAATGGTTCATCAGTGTAATTCATCTTGTTCAAGTCTACCAATGTGAAACCAAGGTCATCTGTCATGACACCAGAATTTATATCAACCCATTTACACTTGAAAACTGGGACTCTAAAAGTGACGTAATCAACTTCCCATATTTCTTGTATTATTCCAAAATCACTGATGGATGCTGTGATTGGATTTTTGTCTTTAGAACTAGCAAAGTGCACAACCTTAGCTTGTAGTGTGACGCCACTATTTTGAACTCTGCTTTTGTCATCTTCTACCTTTGTCTGAAAAGAAATATTGTTTATATAGTACCCACCATATGTAATGACATCTGTGTTCGGCCCACGAGATAACCTCAATAAAGTTTCAGAAACATGTGGAGTTGCATAAATCTTTTTCTTAAACCATTGCAAGAAGGTTTTCACATGTTCATTAAGATGCCATTTTTCACTCATTTTTGGGTTTGCTGCCTTTATTTCATTAACGTGGTCAGAAATGTAAGGAATCACATCAATAGTGTTGCTTAAGACGTACAAATGAGCTTGGTCAATTTCTTTTCTACTAACACTTTGAATTCTCACACCTCGAACACCCTTACCTTCACATTTTCCTTCATGTCTGCTCTTGGGAAGACCGACGGGTTCACAAGATGGCATATAACTTGAACAAAATTCAATGGCTTCTTCTGCAACGTATCGCTCTATGATTGAAGCTTCTGGTCTATACTGATTCTTGACATATCCCTTTAAGATCTTCATGTATCTTTCAACTGGGTACATCCACCTTAAGAACACCGGCCCACATATTCGAATTTCTCTGACTAGATGAACAATCAAATGTACCATGATGTCAAAAAAGGAAGGTGGAAAATACATCTCCAATTGACATAGTAGTCTTATTCCCTCATTTTCCAATTCATCTAAACCTCGAGGGTCAACAACTTTCTTGCAAATGGCATTAAAGAAAAAACTCAAACGTGTCAGAATACCCCTAACAGAAGGAGGCAATATGCCTCGAATAACAACAGGTAACAATTGTTGCATCAATACATGACAATCGTGAGACTTTAAACCAACTAGCTTTAAGTCTTGCATAGATACAAGGTTACTAA
Organism: Vigna hirtella; assembly: GCA_027742795.1. Lineage (NCBI taxonomy): Eukaryota > Viridiplantae > Streptophyta > Magnoliopsida > Fabales > Fabaceae > Vigna > Vigna hirtella. Next base: position 10,460 of record JAHCHA010006199.1, read on the forward strand.
TATTTGAAGAATAACCTTGCGGAACCTTCACAGTTCTTAAACAGTTACAAAAACTTTGTTTTTCTTTTTTGGAAAGTGTGTGACAGGCTAGGGGCAGATAGGTGCGTCTTCCTATTATCTGTGGATGTAACTCAGATCGGATTCCCATTTCAGCCAAATCTTGTCTTGCTTTTATTCCGTCTTTACTTTTCCCTTTGACGTTTAATAAAGATCCGATGACACTGTCACAAACATTTTTTTCAACGTGCATCACATCAATACAATGTCTAACATCAAGTTCACACCAATATTGAAGCTTAAAAAATATTGATCGTTTCTTCCAAATGTTCTTTGTAGAGGTACTTTTATGATGTTTTCCAAACACAATGTCAATGTTTTTGACTTCGTTGTACACCTCTTCACCATTCTGGGGTTTGCACACAACCTCATCGTCAGCACTTCCATTAAATGCTTTTTTCAATCTACGATAAGGATGATTACGAGGAAGAAATTTTCGATGTCTTGTATATACCATCTTCTGACCATGCTTCAACTGAAGGTAACTAGTGTTTTCTTCACATATGGGACATGCAAAATGACCTTTAACACTATAACCGCTCAAGTTTCCATACGCTGGGAAATCATTTATAGTGCAAAACAACATTGCATGCAAACGGAACTGTTCCTGAACATGTGAATCAAACACGTCGACCCCTTCTTCCCATAACAAATTCAAATCATCAATTAAAGGTGCTAAGTAAACATCAATGTCATTTCCAGGTTGTCTAGGACCCGATATCATCATGGACAACATCACATATTTTCTCTTCATGCACAACAAAGGAGAAAGATTGTAAATCATCAACATAATTGGCCACGAACTGTGTTTGCTACTTAAGTTTCCATAAGGATTCATACCATCAGTTGCAAGTGCAAGCCTTAAGTTTCTTGGATCTGCACCAAATTCAGGGAATTTGTCATCAATCTTTTTCCATTGTGGTGAATCAGCAGGGTGTCGAAGAAGATTATCGCACTTTCTTTCGTCAGAGTGCCATTTAAGGTTCTTTGCATCTTCTTTAACAAAGAACATACGTTTGAACCTAGGTATTATAGGCAAATACCACATCACCTTAGCAGGTGCACCATCATTACCTTCATTACCAGTGACTCTGTCAGATTTCTTTTTAAAACGGGATAAACCACATGTTGGACAATACTTTATCAAAGCAAACTCCTTTGTGTACAAAACACAATCATTAGGACAAACATGTATCTTTTGATATTCAAGACCCATTGGACATAAAATTTTTTTGGCCTCGTAATTACGAATAGGTAGAGTATTATTTTCTGGAAGCATCTCCTTCAACAACTCCAACAACTCGGTAAAACTTTTATCGGTCCATCCATTCCTTGCTTTTAAACTAAACAACTTTAAAGTTGAAGACAGACGTGTAAAGTTCGAGCATCCTGGCAACAACGGTTGCTCTGAATCATTAATAAGAGAATCATACAAATTAGCCCTTCCAAAATTATCTTCACCGACATCACGTATCATGTCCTCTAAATGGTCACTCATCCATTCTTCCACATAATCCGTTCCTCGTGACGTGGTAGGCTGGTCCAGTACTTCTCCATGCCAAGTCCAAACGGTATAAGTCCTCATTATGGCGTACATGAATAGATGGTCACGCACAATGCCTAAGTCTTGCCGTATTTGATTAAGACAACGGACACAAGGACAAAAATATGTCCCGTTGACAGACTTAGCATTTTGTTCAACGTATTGCAAGAACTTCGAAACACCCTTATCATATTTTTCACTGATGCGACGTTCGTTCATCCAGCTTCGATCCATACTATGTTCGTACAATCATCAGTTGAAGTTTTTTAACTTTCACAAGGTTAGGCCCTACCCATTCAAAAAAATTAATTTTCATAATTTGCTCAGACACGTGCATTGAAGTCTATATCATAAAATTGATAATATTTCAGCAGCATTTCGCATTGGTCTCCGAAATACACGAAATGAGAGTAGTCAACGATGACCACAATCAAATATGCATCTGGAGAACAACACAAATACTGAACCAAAATTTTATCAATCTTATCCATAAACTCCAATTGACATGTTATTGCAAATTATGACAATTAATTTTCTCAAACTGTCCAATCGGACAATTCAAAATTTAACATAAACGATTAAAAGATTAATCGTTTGTGTTAAATTTCAAACGGGAACTAAGTGTCACTCAATGATTTGATACTTATAATAACACAACTAATACACATATTCAAAAGCCAATAACACATGCATACACAAAACCCAATTACATGCATACAAAAATTTTTCAAGCAACAAGCTAACCTGAAAAGTAGATTCGAAACGAAAGGGAGGGAAATCGAGGAGGGAACGGCCTAAAACGTAGCCCAAAAATAGTCAAAGAAGCCGCCTAAGAATACGCAAGAGACTGCACCAAAACGCACCGAAAACGATTTTTAATCGGTTCAAATCAAAGATATTTCATCATAGGGCAATGTAATCGGATTGAAAGTAAATTTAAACGGTCCAAAAGAGAGAAAACGCAGTTGGAGGACCAATGCCGCAGACAGAGTTCGTGTTCGCGGGGAAGACGATGAACAGTGAGCGCAACTGCTCGCGGGTTCGCGATTCCCATATTAATACTGTTAGACGTCCGGTACTCTGGGGCCCGAACGTCTATAATATAGACGTCCGGGCCATCACTAATATGACGTCTTTGGGGATTTAAAATTGATATTCGCGGGGGGTTTTAGACGTCCGTGGAAGGGTCCCGGACGTCTATAATATTATAGACGTCCGTCCCCCCAAGACGGGCGTCTAAGAGGCTGAAACAAATGAACGTTTCAACTCCCCTGTCAGCACATTAAACTTCCGTGCAGGAGGGGCTCGGACGTCTACAATATTATAGACGTCCGGACCCCGATATCGGACGTTTAGGGTGCTGACAGGGTGGTTGAAGAGGCTGAAACAAATGAACGCTTCAATTCCCCTGTCAGCCCATTAAACGTCCGTGTAGGAGGGGCACGGACGTCTATAATATTATAGACGTCCGTCCCCCATTCCCACGGACGTTTAAGGGGCTGAAGACAATTAATTCTTCAACCACCCTGCCAGCACTCTAAACGTCCGATATGGGGGGACGGACGTCTATAATATTATAGACGTCCGTGCCCCTCCTGCACGGACGTTT
>JAHCHA010006206.1:0-15717 GCA_027742795.1 Vigna hirtella
CCCTCTACCGTTCGGTCACATAGCTCCCCACCTTCTACCGTTCGGTCCCCCTCTCTCTCCCTCCTACACCTTCTTCTCTTGTACACTTTCCAGCCCCTAACATGTGCTCCCTGCCTTCCAACGTTCGACCTTTACGATCGATACCGTTCGGCCTCACTTCCTTCCTACCTTTCTTCTCCTTCTCATTACCTCCCACCTTATACCCTAACATATACAGTATCAGATATAAGACCTGCAAAAATTTCTAAACATAACTGTGCCCACCAAACTATTAAAAAACAGTACTTATGCTTTAGTGATACAGCAATGGAAATACAGTTCCTGGTCATTGTAATATATAAGACGTCAAAGGTGTAAGGACCTAAAGTTTTTTTTTTATTTTCAAAAGGGATGTGGGGAGCAGTCTGAGAAGCACCAGCCGCCCATAGAAAGAGGAAGTTTTGTTTTATTTGGTAAATGGGGAGCAAACGTCCGGGTTTTGCTCTCATTTTTGGCACAATTCAACAAGCTTCGTGCATAGGTGATAAAAGGGGGTAAGGGGTTCTGCACGGGGGGAGTAAAATACTGGCTGCAAATCTGTGAGAGAGAAAAGTTGGGAGCTGCTGAAAGGAGGCCTTGGATTGCAAGTCTTGGAGGAGATTGATCCAAGAGGGGTGTTCGGTGCTGCATCTGGAGGAGTGTAGGGCTTGCTGAAAATTCTGGGAGAGTTGAAGTGGAGAGAGCTTTTGGAGTTGGAAGGAGATCCAGACACTACATTTCTAGATTCAAGATTCAAGGAAGTCTTCAAGAGGTAAGGGGAGTTAGATCTTTCGTTTGATTGTTGAATTTTACTGTCTTTGAAGCAAATCTGGGAATTTGGGGATGAAAATTGGGGTTTCTGGGTTTTCTGGAAAACCTGGTGCGATTCTGCAAAATTCTGCAGAAACGCGCGCTCGTCCAAACGGTGCTCGACCAAATACTGGTCGGCCAATTTCTGAACGATCGGTATTGTATTCTGAACGTTCGTCCAAATAAAGACCAAATAGTGGTACGCCAAATCTGAGCGTTCGTCCATCTATTTCCTCTCGTAGTAATTGATCTATGTCCGTTCGTCCAGAAGGTATTTAAATAGTATCCGGCCTGATTGTATTGGATCTCGTAGCGTTCGTCCTAATAGTACAGTGTTGGCAGATAGCGAGCGTCCATTGGTATTATGAACGTTCGGTGTTGATGTTGTTGGTCTTCAGTCAGCGAGCGTTCGGTCTTGATGTTGCTTGTCTTTAGATAGCGAACGTCCATGTGTATAAGCGACCGTTCGGTTTTGTATCCTCCAGTAACAAGCGTTAGCGTTCGTTCTGGGCTTGCTTAGTGAGTGTTCGGCGATCGTTTTCGTGTACTAGAGATTGTAGCATTCGGTCTTAATTTGGAATGTTTAAGTTTGAATCCTTTGTCGTTCGGTGTTGGTAAATTAATGACTGTAAGCGTTCGGTGTTAATTTGGATTCTTAGGTTTGAACCTTAATCGGTCAGTTTTGATGTATTAGTGATGGTAGTGTTCGGTTTTAATTTGCTAGTCCCCAATGGTGATCTAGAACGTTCGTCAGGGTGTATAATTGACTTTGAGCGTTCGTCGTTAAAGCGGTACACTAAGGTTTCAATCTTGAGCGCTCGGTCTTCGTATATTAGTAACTGTAGCGTTCGGCTTAATATTATCAGGCTTGAATCTTGAACGTCCGCTTAGGCGAACTAGTGAGTCTAGCGTTCGACCTTCATCGGATAAGTTAGGATTGAATCTTGAACGTTCGGTTTTGATGTATTCATGTGTCTTCGGTTTTAGATTCATATTCATAAATTTAGATCTGGAACGTTCGGTTGTAAATTTATATTCTTAAGCTTGGACCATGAACGTTCGGTCGTGGTGTGTTAGAAATTGGAGTGTTCGGATTAAATTAGCATTCTCAAGATTTGATTTACTACCGAACGGTCAAAATGGATTTAGTACCGTTCGGTCAGGTTTTGAATTAATACTGTTTGGTTAAGTCGTAATGATTCGGTCAAGGTTCTAGACGTTGGGACAGTACTCTAGGTGTTCGGTAAAATGATCTAGGTATTCGACGCAGATTCTAAACGTTCGTCCTAATAATTTCTGTCATAAACAGCGTTCGGTCTCAAGGAGGCTTTACCTTTGAGCGTTCGTCCAAACCATTTCGAATTAATAGTATTCGATGGAATATTGGTACTGTTTTAGCGTTCGATCAATAGTGCTTAAGCCCATGACGTTCGGCCAAAGAGTGTGCAATCAAATATGGTGCTCGATCTTAACGTTCGTTCAATGACGTTCGACGAAATAGCATTCTGTCTTTTAGCGTTTGGAGATTTAGCGTCCAGCATAAGTGCTAGGTTTTAGCGTTCGGGATGATGCTGTTGGATCTCATAGCGTCCGTTCAAATAGTATAGCGTTCGGCAGTATAGCTGTCGACAGACAGCGTTCGTCCAGATCGTTTAGATGACGTTCGTCCAAATAGGGTTCGACCTGGTATTTGGAAAATGGCGTTGGTCCAGTAGCGTTCGTTCCACAGTGTACTTATTTAAATAGTATTCTATAAATATGTTGGATTCTAAGTTCTTTTGCTCTTGGGTTGGATTAAGTGTGCAAATATTTGAAATGTATAAATGTGATGTGATGTATGTAGAATGAAAATGTATGAAATATGATACAATTGTAAATGTAAATGAGGTATGTGAGTATGAAGTAGGCATCTCACGGAGAGATGACTATGAGTGGTTATGTGGCGTTGTGGTTGTTTGGTATGACTGTAGTGAACCTAGGATCGGTCTGTCTATCCCTACACTCAAAGCATTGTTCATGCTCACATAGAGAAGAACAGTGTCAGTGGTGAGAGTAGAGGGAGGTCCTCGTCTATAGCCTTTAATGGCAGATATAGGCAGGTTGGGGATTTACCTTGTATAGTGTTGGGGAGTGCCAGCAGAACTATGCAAGTGCAAAGACGACTGTTGGTTCGACAGTTATACAAATCCGGATGAATCGTGCGTGGATTTACCTTGCATAGTGTTGGGGAGTGCCAGCAGAACTATGCGAGTGTAAAAATGAGTCGTGTGTGGATTTACCTTGCATAGTGTTGGGGAGTGCCAACAGAACTATGCGAGTGTAAAAATGAGTCGTGTGTGGATTTACCTTGCATAGTGTTGGGGAGTGCCAGCAGAACTATGCGAGTGTAAAGATGAGTCGTGTGTGTGGATTTACCTTGCATAGTGTTGGGAAGTGCCAGCAGAACTAGGCAAGATAAAGATGTGTGAGTTGTGGTTCAATGAGCATGTTGTAATTGATTTTTTTATGTATCTATGTATGATGACATGAATTAACTGTATTATATGTATAACATGCTTTTTTTTATATCTAGCTCACCCTTGCAAATTTTTCTGTTGGGTGTTGTTTGGGTATGTTTCTTTGGCGATGATCATCCGCTTGGATGGGAGCAGACGTTGTCGAGGAGTTTCCTTTGGAGCAAGAGCTGGAAGATGCTGAGGTTGCGGTGTAGTCTTCTTAGGAATTTCCCATATGAACACTTGTAGTGTTCGAATCTTTAAACTGTTCAAGTTTAATTTCCGTTTCTTTTATTTGGATGACTGTAATTTCGCACTTAAATTACATGTCATATTCTGACTGTTCTCTATATTTGAATGTTGACGTCTTTATTATATAATATTGGTTATTATATAATCGGGATGTTACAAAAGGAGGAAATTCTAATATATCCAAAACATTGTAATACATCCAAAACCATACATAGTTGGCATCATTGTCATTCATTAAATTACATAGCAGTAAAACCATAAACATTGTTCCTTAGACTATTACATAATAAGATCCTTAAACTTGGCATCATTGTCATTTATACACACATCCTTAAACTGTGATGATGGCATGATTGGTTCTTGGGTTGCTTTGGGGGACCACCACCGAATATTGTAGTTTCTCATCAATAAAGGACCCACACCTGACCTACCGAGACACGAACCCCTGCATGCACTCTGCCGCTTCCAACTACTTCTTCTTCACCGACGAACCTTGCCGCTTCAGCTCGAACAAAGATCGCGATTTTTCTTCCCTCACGCGAACCCTAATAATAAAAACCCCCAATTTGTTTCCCCAATCTCAGTTGCATTCCTCAATTAAAACGTCTTGCCCTTTAATTTTTTCTTTTTTCCAAGTATACCCTTACCCAAAAGTGATTATACTTCTGTTCCTTCTTCTTTATTTAATACAAAAATGCTTTTAAATGCCACGTCTGCTTAGTAACTGCAATGACCATGCCACGTAACCAATACTGTAACGGTCGTTTGTCCAATTTAACGGCAGGCTTGTAATTGATTTAATTTTACAAAAACAAGGATTCAATTGATACGCCGAAAAGAAAGAGGACCTATTTGAAATTCATGACCAAAATAGGGACCTACGAAGACATTAAACCTTTTATATATTAGTTCTTCAACTAGTATAAAAAGTTTGACATTCTATACTACTTAACGCTCAAACCAATATAATAAATAACACTATACCAAAAACCCTCGTGAACGACGTTCGATGACGATTACTCGTGAACATCCAAACACCATTGTGACATCCCAATTATATACGTCATGCATATATAATAAATATGTCATCATGCATAATATAGGAAAGCAGTCAAGAGTAATTAAGGATTACAGTCATGTAGTGCGAAATTGACAACTAGAGTATTAGAATTTCTCCCTTGAAATTACGGAGAATTTAAAACTTTAAATACTCAAAAGTTCTTCCAAATAACATGAATTCATGGAATAAAACTAGCAAATCTAAGCTGCTCCCAAAGTATCCTCCCCGCCATCTGCTCCCATCCAAGTGGATGATCATCGCCAAAGAAACATACACAAGCAATACAAACAAACAAGGGTGAGCTAGATATAAAAAGCATGTTATACAACCTCACACGACATGCAAAAGTCATCCAAACATGGTAAACTGACATCACAAGACTTTTTACTTTATACCCCGACTTGTTGCTTTATAAACCGACTCGTCCGGACCAGAATGATTACCGAGCTATGGCGGGTTAAGCACTCGTGGTGGCCTCTACTGCTTTGCAAAGCCATTGCCAATGGATTCCACCCTACCACCCTCACGAGGTTAGTCCGTTCCGCGCCCTGGAGCATACTGGAAGCCTCCAAGACTAGGACCTCCTGCTACTCCTCACCACATGGATCAATCCTCTCTACTTGAGAATGAAAGACCATTGGAGCGTCAGGAAAACCCCCAAGACTGAGCTACCATGTAATCATTCTATACACCCCCAAATCACCACCATGTATCCTCTCCTTGAGGATCATGGAATTACGTCCATGAATCATACTGTTACTTTGAAACTTAACCCAAGTCATGAATAACCAGATACCACCATATTATCACAGTAAATCCAACATATCTCATGCATTCACATAAATCACATCACAGTATACATTCCAAACATTTTGCACACTTAATCCAAACCAGAACAAGAGCAAAGTGAACTTGGAATCGAACACTATTTGACCGAGCACTATTTGGCCGAACACAATTTGGGCGATCACTATTTGCCGAACGCTATAACCGAGCACTATATTGGATTCAACACTATTAGGCCGAACGCTAAAACCGAGCACCATATTGAATTCAACACTATTAGGCCGAACGCCAAAACCGAACACCATCTTGGATTAAACACTATTAGGCCGAACGCTAAAACCGAACATCATATTGAATTGAACACTATTAGGCCGAACGCCAAAACCGAACACCATCTTGGATTAAACACTATTAGGTCGAACGCTAAAACCGAACATCATATTGAATCGATGACTGTTTGGACGAACGCTCAAAGATCAAGCCTCATCAAGTTCGAACACTACCTTTGACGAGTACTTCCTGAGGATAAACATCATCGAGAACGAACGTTCCCTACGAACGATCACTAACTGAGAATAAACATCATCAAGACCGAACGCTTAAGATTGAAACCTAAGAATACCAACTTAAGGTCGAACGCTCATAATCACTAATACACCAAGGCCGAACGCTCAAGACTGAAACCTAAAAATACTTACTTAAGGCCGAACGCTCACAATCACAATTAAACCAAGGCCGAACGCTCAAGATGGAAACCTAAGAATACTAACTTAAGGCCGAACGCTCACAATCAGAATTAAACCAAGGTCGAACGCTCAAGATCCAAACCTAAGAATACCAACTTAAGGCCGAACGCTCAAGATTGCTACACAATAGTACCAAGTAAAGAACGAACGCTTATACTCACTAATGTATCAAGACCAAACACTCAAAATCAAACACTATTAAACCGGACACCATTAGGACGAACGTTTTGAGTCTTGGTCGAACCCCTAGGTCAATTTGCCGAACACCTAAAGTACTGGACGATCGTCTAGAATCCTGGCCGAATGATCACTAATACATGACCGACCAGTACCACATCAGCACTTCACCGAACAGTATTAAATCAAAGCCTGACCGAACGGTACTAAATCCAATTCTGACCGAACGGTACTGTGACATCCCAAAAATACAGTCAAGACTATATATTCAGAAAATCACATTTAACAATAATCTAAAACAGTTTTTCCACTAAAAAAAAAATTCAAATTTTGAAACGAACGGACGCTCAAGGACGAACGTCCTTGAACGCCGTTTTAATATTACAGAACGGACGCGCAACGCCGCACGTCTTCAGAGTTACAAATGCAAAAGCCGAACGTACACGAAAGTTGACCGAACGGTTTACACATGAAAATACCGAACGGTCGATCATAACTTAAAAACTAAAACAAAGTGGTCGAACGACCACACCAACAAATACTTAAACTCCTGGCCGAGCGTCTCACTGCTCGGTCTTTACTTCAACTTCTATCAGGTTCTCTTCGTTCAGCGCCTCCTCCAAACGCTCGTCTCCCTCTGCTCACATCCACACGGATGATCATTGCAATGACAAGACGGACGTACAAAACGAGACAACACAAGGAAAAACGCAGGGTAAGCTTATGTAATTTAACTCATGCATCAACATACAATTTCGAGTAAACAATTCAACATACATGCATATTTCAACATAAGCATTCATTACATAACAACACACTTTAACGTACGTACTCAATAAAACTCAACACGACTGACGGTCCGGACTGTATAAATTCCCGTGTAGCTACGACGATCGCGCACCCGGGTGGTGTGGTAACTGGCATTCTCATCAGCTGCCACCCGAGGTTAGTCCGTTCCGTCCAAATTACAGTTATGTGACGAGGACCTCCTGCCGTTCCCACGCATGACATACCCCCTCTATGTGAGGACGAGTACTCACGGAACATCAGGATCAGATCGCCTGCTAAGTCTGTCCACGGTCATACTTTACAACTTTCAACTTTCATCCATGAGTCGTTCCTACCTGGAACGCTCGTTCAACATTCATAACTTTACTTTCATCTCATATACTGTTCTTCATTCACTATTCATATTTCATCATACATTCATACTTTCGTTTCATCACATATGCTGTTCATCCTTCACTATTTATCATTTCAAAATCATTTTCATCATTCCTATGTAGATCATAAAAACCGAACGTTCTGTCCCCAATAAGGCCGAGGACAAACGCTGGAAACGAGACCGAAGGACGCTCGTCCGAATCTAAATACGAACGGTAGAATTACAGTTACGAACGGCAGAATTCACTGGACGAACGTCATTTACGAGATAAACCAGTTTAATGAACTGACGCTCGTGAATATTCTAGGAATAATTTTAAGTGTAGAGGCCCTAGGCCGAATACATCAAACGCGATCGTTTCAAGACTTCAAGGGAACGTTTATAAGACTTCTCAATCTGGAATCCACTTCCAGTCAATGACCGAACGTAGCAAATACTAAGTTGGACGAACGCTACTTTGCAATAAGAGTACGAGCGCTCAAAATAACACGGAACATCATTTAGGGCGAGCGCTCATTATAAGACTGAGCCTCATTTTGAGCGAGCGCTCGGTATAGGACCGAGCCTCATTTGTAACGAACGCTCGATATAAGAACGAGCGTTAATTTCAATCGTACGTTCAGTGTAAGACCGAACACTTCCCAGTACGAACGTCAGGTGTGAGACCGAACGTTCGATAACTTAAATTAATAGAACTAAGGGACTTTTAAAGAAGTGTTTACGAACGGTAAAATACACTATTTCACATATATATACAACAGACATGAGTTTATCAAGAATACTGGTTACAATAGTGCTTTGCCGAACGCTCAAGCACAGCAATTTAGGAAGAGGACGTTCGTCCTCAACCAGAATCCTATCCAGATGACAGAATCCCATTTCTATTATGTTTGCCATGAAAACCGAACGGTCAGTGACCGTCTCAGTAACGAACGTATAATATCATGTAAATAAAAAGGGTAGAAATTTATCAGAGAACACTCAAATACAAACAGTGCTTGGCCGAACGCTCAAGCACAACATTTTTACACAAGGACGCTCGTCCTCAACCAAGTATTTATCCAAATGACAGAATCAACATTTCAACCATATTACCAAGGAAAACCGAACAGTCAATGACCGTTCAGTACGAACGTACATGTTCATAAAATTCTCTTACAAATCATTTTTCATTTCCAGTTCATTTCTCATAGTTCCATTCGTTCACATCACACAAATCTCATATTTCATACGACTCATATCATGTAATTTCATATATTTCATTTCATCAAATCAGCGAACGTTCATGAATCTAAATCACATCCAATTCATCATATATTATTCTCATGCAGTGAATAACGAACGTTCATATCATTCAATTTCATCAATCATCATCCATCATACTCATACGAACGTTCACATACAGCATGCATCAAAAACAGTTAAATTAAATAAGCTTCCCTTACCTGGAAATGAACGAACGTTCACAGACGCACACAAACGCTTCTTCACTCAAATTCCACTAGCCAACGCTCGTTAATCCACTGTACGAGCGAACCCCAACAACTTCTCTACCCAAAGAAAATAACGAACGTACAACTCAGAAATGAGTTTGCATGCCAGGAAAACGAACGTCAGAGAGGAAGGAAAGGACTTACCGGTCCTGATTCACGAACCGAACGTTCTCCTGGAATTCCTTGACGCCGAGCGTCCTTCAACAGTGCCAAAAAAAATAGAATGGAGGGGATGCTATGGTGGTTCCTTAGAGAGAGAAAGAGGTGCAGAGGTGTAGAGAGAAGGAGGAGAGAATTGAGTCTCAGAAACTGAAGGAAAGAGGTGCGTGAAGGGGGAGAATGGAGAATAAGTTCAGAATTTCAGATCTGCTTTCCACTCCGCCAGCGCACGTACGCACTCGCCAGCGCACGTCCGCACTCCGCCAGCGCACCCCACTACGCCTCTGACAGCCCACGACGGACGGTCGACCACTGAACAGTTGCCACGCGTCTTCCACCATCGCCGATCGCACTTTCACACGCTGGCAGCACGTTCTCCACTAAGCCACGCTGGACGGACGTCCACTCAGAGCCGGACACGTGTTCTCCACTACGCCGGACGCACGTTCACTCTAACTGTAGATGCCGGACGTCCACTCCCAGGTGGACACTTGTACTCCACTACCGCCAGACGCACGTTCCCAGCCTGGCAGCCGGCTTTCCACTAACGCTGCTGACTCCTCCTCCACGTGCGACAGTCTGGCGTCCGTCAGTGGGGCGTCAGACGCTGCAGCCTCCACATGCGCTGCTGATGTGGCGCGCTCTCCTGCCGCCACGTGGCCTCCACCGGCGCACGTATTTTCTGAGGTCTGACAGGTACTAATTCAACACTTAACAGAACGGTATTAAACTCACACTTAACCGTAAGGTACCAATTGAACTCTAGAGCGAACGTTTCTAAATTTGACTACCAAAATAACACCTACCCGAACGGTACCATGTCAAGGCCTAACCGAATGGTACTAAACATTCAAGACCGAACGGTAACAGATCAATACTTAACCGGACACTATCAATTCAGGTATCAACCGAACTGTGTTAAAAATAAACTATGACCGAACGACATAAATCAACACCTAACCGAACGGTATCAAGGCTTAACCAAACGGTAACAACTAACGACCGAACGCTACAATCACTTAATACAGGACCGAACGCTAATTGATCGCAGGACGAACGCTAACGCTCGCTAACTGAGAATACAAGACCGAACGCTATCTTGGTCGACCACTATTTGTTCGAGCACTATTCGGACGAACGCGCGTTCTGCAGAATTATGCAGAATCGCACCAGATTTCCAGAACCCCATTTTTCACCCCTTTTTCCCAGATTTGTATCAAACAACAGCATAGTTCAACAATCAAAGAAATAGATCTAGCTCCCCTTACCTCTTGAAGACTTCCTTTGTGAATCTTGAATCTATCTCTCCCAAGACTTGCAGTACCAAGGCCTCCTTGCAATTCCAGAGCTCTCAACTTCACCTCTCACAAATTTTTGCAGCAAAACCCCATTTCCTCCTCTCAGTATTTTTAAAGCCAAGTCTTGCTTCCCTTGTTGTGCTCTCTGGACGGTGCAGAATGAAAGAAAGGGACCCTCTGAGTGTTGCTCTCCACTGCCAAATAAAGAAAGAAACCCACTTCTTTCATTGGGGCGGCTGGTGCTTCCAAGCATGATTATGCTTCTATAAAAAAAATGCAAGCCATGAGTGACTGCCTGCGCCCACCACTTTCTTTTAAAAACGTGCGGTCCTTACATTCTTCCTGACAACAAAAATTTTCGTCCTCGAAAATTAGGCTTATTATTAGAACAAGTGGGGGTAAGTTTCTCTCATCTCGTCCTCTAACTCCCAGGTAGAGTCGCCCGTTCCACTGTTCCAGATAACTTTGACAAGTCTGACAGTTCTTCCTCTAAGTTGTTTGTTTTGACTCTCCTCAATTCTTATTGGTTGTACTTCAATTGACAAATCTTCTCTGACTTGCACATCGTCAACTTCAAGCACATGAGAAGGATCAGACATGTATTTTCTCAGTTGAGATATATGGAACACTGGATGCAAGTTTGCTAACTGAGGTGGCATGGCTATCTCATAAGCTACTGGTCCTATACGCCGTAGGATCTGGTAAGGACCAAGATATCTAGGAGATAGTTTCCTAGCACGAATGGCTCTTCCTACACCGGTAGTAGGAGTCACTCGGAGGAACACATGATCCCCAACTACAAATTCTAACGGCTTGCGCCTTTGATCAGCATAGGACTTCTGCCTATTCTGAGATGCCCGCATCCTCTCTTGTATAAGCTTCACCTTCTTTGTAGTCTGCTGAACTATCTCTGGTCCCGTCAACACTGCTTCTCCATCCTGAAACCAACAAAGAGGTGTTCTGCAACGCCTCCCATATAACGCTTCAAACGGTGCCATGCCGATACTAGCCCGGTAGCTGTTGTTGTAAGTGAACTCAACCAGTGACAATATCTCATCCCATACCCCTAGGTGATCCAAAATGCAAGTCCTTAACAAATCTTCAAGCGATTGGATCGTCCGCTCAGACTGTCCATCCATCTGGGGATGATAAGCCGAGCTCATCTGTAGTCTGCTTCCCATCTCACTCTGAAGGGTTTGCCAAAACCTGGATGTGAACCTCGGGTCTCTATCTGATATAATACTCGAAGGCACCCCATGTAACCTCACTATCTCCTTAACATACAGTTGCGCCAACTTTGCCATAGACATTCTCAAATCAATTGCCAAGAAGTGGGCACTCTTGGTCAATCGGTCCACTATTACCCATATTGCATCATGTCTTCGGACAGTGCGTGGCAAATGGGTAACAAAGTCCATAGCGATGCTATCCCATTTCCACTCTGGAATTTCTAATGGTTGCAACAAACCTCCCGGTCTCTGATGCTCTATCTTAGCCTTCTGACACGTTAAACAAGAGGCAACAAACTGAGCTACATCTCTCTTCATACCAGACCACCAAAAAGACTCCTTGAGGTCTTGATACATTTTAGTCATGCCAGGATGCATGCTAAAACGACTTTTATGACCCTCCTCAAGGATTAACCTCTTCATTTCTGAATTGTTGGGTATACAGACTCTGCCTTTGAACCTCAAAATACCTTCAGCCGCCAAGGAAAAATCTTTACCTTGTTCAGTCCCAATCAAACTGGATGACGTTTGGAGCTCAACATCCTTCGACTGCTCTTCTTTAATATGCTTCAACAAGTCATTGGACATCACCAAATTACTGCATCTGATGCTGTCAGCTTCAAATTCTACCTGCAACCTCAAATCTCTGAAGCTTTTTACCAACTCTAACTCTCTGACCATTAAGGCTGAAATATGCACTGACTTCCTACTCAATGCATCCGCCACCACATTAGCCTTCCCAGGGTGATAAAGGAGATCAAAGTCAAAATCTTTAAGAAACTCCATCCATCGCCTTTGCCTCATATTAAGCTCCTTCTGATCAAAGAGGTATTTCAGGCTCTTATGATCACTGAACACCTGAAATTGCGCGCCATACAAGTAGTGTCTCCAAATCTTCAAAGCAAATACCACAGCTGCCAACTCCAAGTCATGAGTGGGGTAATTCTTCTCATGAACCTTGAGTTGTCTTGATGCATACGCCACTACCTTCTTCTCCTGCATCAGTACGTACCCTAATCCCTGATGAGAGGCATCACAAAAAACCTCAAAAGGTTTACCCGTGTCAGGGATAACCAAAATTGGTGCACTAGTCAACCTTTTCTTTAGCTCTTGGAAGCTAGTCTCACAACGGTCTGTCCAAACAAAAGGTTGATCCTTCCTAGTCAGTTGTGTCAACGGCTGATAATGCTAAATTTTACCATTATTTAAGCATCATTTTAGTAGCAAAATCAACTCCTTTCTAACTTATAACTTGTTAAATCCTCCTCTTTTGTCTTGTTTTCTAAATAATTGTGTTTTTGGCTACTTTGATGAACTTTCATCAAAAATCCCTTATTTTGTAGCTAAAAATGAGCTTGGAAGAGTCTCCAACAATGTATAGAACTGGACCAAGAAGTTAGCACGCAGAAACGCCATCAGCAGCGCAAGAACGCTCGTCGCAGGAGAGGTACGCTCGCCCAGAATAAGTGGACGCTCGTCCATAGTGGAAGCACGAGCGGACGCTCGTCCAGAACGCAGAAGAGGACGCTCGTCCCGCCAGGCAGAAGAGGACGCTCGTCCAGCGAAGAGAGAATTGGACGTTCGTCCATATAGCAGAGAGGACGCTCGTCCAAGTAGCAGAGAGGAAGCTCGTCCAGAGGGCTAAGAGGACGCTCGTCCAGAGAGAGTTAAGAGGACGCTCGTCCAGAGGGATAAGAGGACGCTCGTCCAAGATTTAGGACGCTCGTCCAGGCCAGAGAAGAGGACGCTCGTCCACTTTGGGCGCCCGGGCGCGACTTTTCCAGAGAGCCCCGCGACCGGGCGCGACTGAGAGGGCGCCGGGCGCGACTTTTGCTGATGTGTCAGATCCAGCTTATTTAACCCAGAAACGCGAAGGGGTTTGGGTCTTTGGTTCTTTGGAGGCGCGATTTCACTCAGAGGAGAGCTTGGAGGGCTGCTAGGGTTCGTGGGAACACTCCCTTCTTCCTCTTGGGTTCTTCATCTTCTTCCATGGCCATTTTGTAAGCTTAAAGGCTCTCCATGGAAATGGAGAGCCAAACCCATCTTGTTGGGATTAGTTGTAGCCTTTGAATTCTTGTGTAATTGTTGAATGATTTGATTATATATATGCCTTTTCTATCAATTGCTAGTATTCTTGTTTCCGATCTTAAAGCTTGCATGTAATGGGGACGTTCATGACTTGATTTTGGGGTTTCATGGATTATGGGGACGTAAGATGAAACCTTGAACTGAAATAGGAGTCCTTGTGGTTCATTGATTCTAGGGATGGAAGATGATTCACATGTTGTCTTAGATCCTAGTTCTTAATGCGGGTTTTGCTTGTTAGATTGTCCAAGGGATTGGAGTTTGATAAGGAAAACCTAGGCTCTTTCACCTAAGGGATTAGGGCTAGAGTGTTTTAGTGGATTGACTTTAGTAAATTGATAGAGAGGAGATGAAATTGGTTATACACAAGAGTGCATTGGTGAAAACTAACCTTAACAATGTCATTTCATACCATTTCTAGTCTTTTCCATTTCCAAGTGCCTTCAATACCAAAGTCCAACCTTGTAATTACTTGTCAATTTATATTTCTGCACTGGTTTTGTAAATTGATATTATGTTCTTGAGTCTATATGAGTTGTTAATCGCACAATTCTTTAGTATTACGAGTCTCTTGGGAAAACGATACCCGGTCTTACCGGTTTATTACTTGAACGATTCGGTACACTTGCCGAAATCGAGCCCAACAAGTTTTTGGTCAACAACGGTGCCACAATCCGGGAAAAGCTCTCAATAAAACGACGATAGTAGCCCGCTAAACCCACAAAGCCCCTGACTTCTGTAACAGTCTTAGGTCTCTCCCACTGAAGCACTGCTTGCACCTTAGCGGGATCAACAGCAATTCCTCCAGCTGGAATCACATGTCCAAGAAAAGGAACCTCTTCCATCCAAAACTCACACTTGGACAGCTTGGCATACAATCTTCTTTCTCTCAGCACTTCAAGCACTGCCCTAAGGTGATCTTCATGTTCTTCCCGAGTTTTAGAATAGACGAGTATGTCATCTATAAACACCACCACGAACTTGTCCAAGAAAGGTCTGAAAATTCGATTCATATAGTCCATGAATATGGCTGGAGCATTAGTCACACCAAAAGGCATAACCACATACTCATAGTGGCCATACCTGGACCTGAATGTCGTCTTCTGCACATCATCGGCTTTCACTAAAATTTGATGGTAACCCAACCTCAAATCAATCTTGGAGAATACCGTAGCTCCGTGTAATTGATCCATCAGATCATCGATCCTCGACAATGGATACTTGTTCTTGATCGTTAACTTATTCAACTGTCGATAGTCAACGCACAACCTTGAGCTACCATCCTTCTTCTTTACTAGCAACACTGGCGCACCCCACGGAGAAGCCCTCGGCCGGATAAACTGTTTCTCTAACAACTCTTCAATCTGCTTCTTCAACTCAGCCAGCTCAGCTGGAGCCATCCGATAAAGGGCTATGGATACTGATCCTGCTCCTGAGACCCGATCAATAGAGAACTCCACTTCTCGCGGAGGAGGTAAACCAGGAACTTCTTCAGGGAAAACATCCATGAAGTCATTCACAACCAGAAGGTCTACACTCTGGTTCCCAAGTGCTGAAGAGTTTAAATTAGAAGTCTCGTCCATATGAAACATAATTAGGAAGCAGCTGGCACCCTCGAAGATGTCTTGCCTCAATACACCGAGTGATAACGACATGTCTTCATCTTCTTCGAGAAATATTAGCTTCTTACCACCGCAATCTAAAAGAATACGATTGGCTGCTAACTAATCCATTCCCAGAATTACCTCTAGCCTCTGCAGAGGTAAGCAAATAAGGTTCACTCTGAACCTGCTGATAACAGTTGAAAAACTGTTATTTTTATGCTTAAAATTGATACTAAAAGCAACCTTTATGCTTAGAAACTAGCTTGAAATCATGCTTTTACTTATATTTTCAGAAATAAGAGAGCTGGACAGGTTTATGCTTGATTTCAGTGTTTTTGTG
>JAHCHA010006232.1:0-15589 GCA_027742795.1 Vigna hirtella
AAATCCCTTGTCGCTAACATTTACCGAGGGCTTCTGCCCTTCGGTAAATACCGAAGGCCTTTGCCCTTCGGTAATTATCGAAGGGCAGCAGCCTTCGGTAATTACCGAAGGGTAGAAGCCTTCGGTAATTTCCGAAGGGCAGAAGCCCTCGGTAATTTCCGAAGGGCAAAGGCCTTCGGTAAGTGCCTAACGTGGGAATTTACCGAAGGGCAAAAGCCTTCGGTAATTTCGAGGGAAATGTAAGGGACAATTGTGTTCTGGCGAAACCAACAACATATAACATACCTGCATAACAGTTTTCAATCACAAACAGACCTGTTAAACAGTTTTCAAGCACATACAGACCTACATAATGTGCATCTGAAAGATGCAATCATTGATCAATATCCATAGAACATACAGTAATCTATAGAATATCCATTAATCCATAGAACATGTATTTATAGTTAAAACATAAAACAATCAATCTTAATGATGTTCTAACATTCAAAGTCACCAAGTTCATCTAACATCGAAATTATCTAAACTCCAAAATGTTCTAATATCCAAATGTTTCTATAACAAGTAATAAGAAAATGAAACTAATAATGTATATAGCTATCATCAGAATGATCTTCATCATCCTGCTCCTCTATTGATGGCTGGACTGGTGTGGGTTGGACTGATGAGGGTTGGACTGATGTGGGCTGCTGAGGGACAGCGGGTGACGAGGAGGGTTGTGACTGGGTCGGAGGGATAACTAATTCATCCTGTGAAGTAGCAGGCAACACTCTCATGACCAGGGCCTTAAAGTTTGTAAACTCTGCTCTCAAATCAGTGATTTCCTGGTCACGTTGCTGCAGTGCCTGCGTGAGGCGGAGAACGACCTCGTCAGGAGTAGTGGTGGAAGAAGAAGGTTGGTGCTTCAGAGTACCTCCTCTCGATGTTGTATAGTTTGCAGCAAGTTGTCCTGCACCGTACACTCGTCCCTTTTTCTTCCCACCAACGATGTCGATCCAGCACTGTGTCCTACGGATGTCATCTTCTGCATTAATGGCATCATCCGGTGTAGGAGCTGACTCATGTTCAGATCTAACCTGTGAAAGTCTCATAGAAAATTCTTCCTGTTGAAACATTAAAAGCAATGTTAGGGAATGATAGAATAACTTAACTGAAAAATTAGTAATAGTAATAGTAATAATAATAGTGTTATTTGCTTACATGAGTCTTCCGAGATCTTTCATCAACGAATTGATTAGTGCCCTTCCTTACATGAGTCTGTGCAAAGACCTCATCAACATGGACCGCCCGTCCCAGAGCTTGTGCCTGTAACATAATTTACAATTATATCAAGTACGTATGAAATAAATACATAACTTATATATGAAAGAAAAAGTTATGTAATGAAATTATACCATACGAATGGCATGCTCATGAATGGTGATCGACCCACCAGTATGCAGGGTGTCACCCCTTTCAGACGCTCTGTTCCTCTGGGCTTTGGCACATTTATTGCGAAACTCTACTGTATTCCAATAAGCCAGTAAAGAGTTCCAAATTTGTTCACCCAGCCAGTAAGGGCGCTGTCCTGCATTGCGGGCATCCCTAAACATCTCTGACAGTCGATGAGATGCTTTCATGTGGAAATTTCTGTGTATCTGACTTTCATGTTCAGGTTTCCACTGCACCTTCATCTGTAACATTGCAGAGAACAAACATTGATTACAGAACATAGTAAAATAAGAGGGACAATTACTTAAATAGATTGTTCACCTGAAAGCGCTCCCAGAATGGCTTTTTGTCGTCATCAGGAATTGCTCCCCAAGTAGGCCATGGACTTAGAAACTGTTGCTTAATTGAACGTGTGATGGCCTGGGAAGCAACCCTAGATGGAATAAACCTGCAGGATAAAAGTCATTTGAATTACAATAGGGTTTAAACATCAAATTATATCAAGAGATTAAAAACTTACCCTTTACCATAAGGCTCAATCCATGGTCGATCATGGAGGGGTGGGTCAAGACCTTCACCATCACCACTTGAATCTTGATCAGCAGATGGTGTGACAGTGTCAGAAGGAGGTATAACAGATGAGGAAGGTATAGAAGTAGGGTCAGGGACAGGAGTGGGGGTTATAACCACAGGGGGAGAAGTGGGGGTTATAATTACAGGAGGAGGAAGAGGGTCTGTTGCAGGGGTAGTAGAAGGCTGTACTGTAGGGGCAGGAGTAGGGTCTACTGGAGGTGTAGGAGGCTGTACTGTAGGGGTAGGAGGAGGCCCCACAGATGATGTACTGGCGGCAGCAGTGGTAGGTAGTCTAGCAAGCACCCTAAGTACATACTTTGGTGCCTACCGTTGCCTCTTTCTAGGCCTTGCTACCCCCTTTTCTTTGTCAGGACGTTCTGAACCTTGTCCGGTCATTACTGCATTGAAATGGTTACAAATAAAGCGAAAAAATAGAAATGATTAACGAAGGATCAATGGTTTTTAAAGTAAATGTATAAATAATTGCATACAACTTTTAAGATGGTATTTATGATAACTCTATTGAAATGACAGTTCAATTTGCTACAATGGATGTCCAACATTCAATCGTCGTCATCATGATCTTCATCTTCATCTTCTTCTTCATCATCGTCTTTATCATCATCATCTTCGTCTTCTTCTTCGTCGTCGTCATCATCATCATCATCTTCTTTTTTGTCTTCTTCTTCTTCTTCTTCTTCTTCTTCTTCCTCTTCTTCTTGTTCTTCATCACCTTGTATTGTTGCTTGTAATTCATTTCCATCACCATCAGGGTCGACCAATGCGGTTATACGTTCAACTTCAATAACTTCTTGTGGTTGTGACATTTGGTCAAGTTGGTAGGCAACATCTTCCTCAACCTCATTTGAGTCAATGCGACCTCTAGGCTTGGTTTGTATTGCTACGGCCCAACCACGCTTGTCAATATTGCGAAATGGTGGATATGGCACATAATAAACCTGTCTGACATTAGTTGGTAGAATGAAAGGATCAAACGGTCGATATCTTAATCTCTGGTTGAGTTCGACAATATTAAAGCGTGGATCGACTCTAGTACCAGCTCTAGAAGGATCAAACCATTCGCAATAAAAAAGTACTACTCTGTTTGGAGAAGTAGTGCTGTTGTACTCTAACTCATATATTTTATGAATGATGCCATAGAAATCATCATAACAACCCTCTGTTAGGCCCTTCACATACACACCACAATTTGATGTTTTCTTTCCTTTAGACCATTCATGTGTATGGAATTTGTAACCATTGGTGAAGTAAGTGTGCCATTCTTTGACACATCTCATTGGCCAATTCGACAGATGTCTTAACTCTTGAACCGTGGGAGTTAATGCCTGATTAAAAACCTACAAAGGTACTAACAAAATTATAAAAGCAAGAGTCAAATTAACCTTGCTCTAAATGTAGGAAAAAGTACGGACCTGATTTCTAAACCAATGGGGAAACTCTGAGTGTATTCTAGCAGAAGTATTTCCTTCTGCGACTTGCTCAGCCAGAACAAATGAGCTGGTACAAATGAAATTCATTAGTGTATAATAATTGAACCGTTTGAAAGATAAGAGATGGATAATGACATACTCAAGGTACGGCTTTACTTCACTGCAATTGATTAAGACATGGACATGAGCAGAGTTGAATTCAGCATCAGTTAACCAATGAGTGAATTCTTTCCCTGCGTGACGGCCTGATTGTCGGAACACTGATAATGCACCTTCACGTGGTTCAACTTGCCATTGCATTTCATTTCTGACATGAGTGGGGGACAACATGAAGTTTTTGAAATAATGTGAACAAAAATACGTTGTCTCTCTGTGCAAGTAAGCTGCACAAATTGAGCCTTCTACTCTAGCTTTATTTTTAACTGAACGTTTGGATTCTCCCATAAACCTTTCAAATGGATACATCCAGCTGTATTGCACAGGTCCCCCAAGCCAAGCTTCATATGCAAGATGAATTGGAATATGCTCCATTGAAGCAAAGAATGCAGGAGGGAATATTCTTTCTAATTTGCAGAGAATAATTGGGATATTTTCATCCATCTTTTTAAGGGAATTCTCCTTTAGTGTCGTGCAACACAAATCTTTAAAGAAGTTACTGATCTCTATCAGTGGATTTAACACGTGCATTGGCAAACAACTGAACGCAAGAGGGATTAAAGTCTCCATGAATACATGACAATCATGACTCTTCAACCCTTGAATAGTACCGTTCTGAACATTGGCACATCTGGACAAGTTAGAAGCATATCCATCTGGCATTCTAAGCTCCTTGATCCATCCACACACTATTCTTGCCTCGTTTTTTGAAATGGTGTAATTTGCTTTTGGTTTAAATAATCGGCCGTTACCTTGCGCCTTCAACTCTAAGTCTTTTCGTCCACAATACAAAGGTAAATCTTTTCTTGCTTTCTCATTATCTTTTGTTTTACCTATAACATTCATAACTGTGTTGAAGACATTGTCAAAGAAATTCTTTTCTGTGTGCATGACATCGATGTTGTGTCTTAGCAAGTTGTCTTTCCAATAGGGAAGTTCCCAGAATATGCTTCTTTTAGTCCAATTATGCCATTCTCCAAACCCTTCTATCCTATTCTGACCAGATTCAGTGACTTTTGGATAGTCTTTCACTCTTCTCCAAACGTGTGATCCAGTCAACTTCGGCGGGGGCATATCCGTTTCAACTTGCCCTTTGCGAAATGCCTTTTTGTTTCTTCTAAAGGGGTGATCAATGGGCAAGAATCGTCGATGGCAGTCAAACCAACTACTTTTCCGACCATAAGTCAATTGGAATGACTTTGTATGTTCCATGCAATGTGGACAAGCTAATCGACCATGCGTGCTCCAACCAGATAACATGCCGTACGCTGGGAAGTCATTAATAGTCCACATCAAGGCTGCCCTCATAAGGAAACTTTGCTTCCTTGAAACGTCATACGTCCAAACACCATTCCATAACTTCTTCAAATCATCAATCAAAGGCTCGAAATAAACATCAATCAATGATTTGGGATTAGATGGACCTGGTATTATACACGATAGAAACATGTAAGGCTTTGTCATACACATCTCAGGTGGTAGATTGTATGGGGTAACTATCACGGGCCAGCATGAATATGGTGATGCAGACGCTTGAATGTACGGGGTAAACCCATCAGAGCATAGACCAAGTCTGACGTTACGTGGTTCGCTAGCAAAGGATGGATGTTTACGATTGAAGTGCTTCCAAGCTTCACCATCAGAAGGATGACGCAAAAATCCCGGAGTTTTGTTACCATCATGCCATGTCATGTGTTGTGATGTTTGCATTGAAGTAAACAATCTTTGTAATCTTGGAATTATAGGCAAGTAGAACATGGACTTTATTGGAATTGGTTTTTTTTGCCTCCGTCCAGCATGCATTGTATGATATCGAGGTGAGCCACAAAACTTGCATTCAACCAACAATGCATCATTTTTGCCACTGTCATTGTCATAGAATAACATACATCCATTAACACAACAATCAATCTTCTTGACATCCAATCCCAACTTTGAAACACATTTTTTGGCTTGGTAATAATTCTTCGGCATGAAATTGTTTGGTGGTGTCAAATCTAACATCAATTTTGTATAGAAGTCCACTGCTTGAATGGGATCGTTCCAATTAGATTTGCCAGCCATGAGTCTAATGCACACTGACAATTTTGACTCCGATGAACCTTCAAATACAGGTAGATTTGCCTCTGTAAGTAAATTGTAAAACCTCTGCGTCGTTTCATTTGGAGGCTCTTCATCATGACTATCGTCTGCTTCTTCAGCATGGTGACGAAGAGCATTGTCGACCATCTCTTGCATATAGGCAAATTGATCTATCTCAGATGTATGTACAATAGTATTCGAACCTGATGCAAGCTGTTTTTCAGCTACAGTGGAGGTCGAAGGAATTTCTTCACCATGAAATGTCCAGACCGTGTAATTAGGCATGAACCCTTTTTGGTAAAGGTGAACTTTGACAGCTTCATCTTTCAAAATCCTTGTACATTCGCACTTGATGCATGGACATCGAATCCCTCCATCAAGGGCATAATATTGACATCGTCGGGCCATCTCCACGAACTCTTCAACTCCGATGACAAAAGATTCCTTCAAACCTCTCCTTCCACTATAACAACGGTCGTACATCCATCCACGATGGTTGGGAAAATGGGCCATGTTCTGTGACAAGCCAAACAAATAAAAACTTAGCCAAAACAGCAACACTCCATGTGACATAAGTAATAAACCTATTACTACTCAAGTCGAACATGGAAGGCAATTTTAACACTATTGTCATAGGCATTCAATAAGGGCATGCAAAGACAAGTCCTCAGTATTGAAGTGCCTTAGACATCCTAAGGGGTTGTGTATTAAAGTTGGAGGAGACAACTTATTAGTACTGAAGTTCTCTTGTCTAGAGTACTTCCAAATATTTTGTAGGTTCTAAGTGTTTATAGTATTTTTACCCTTCTCATTACATTGAGAATGTGTGTAGTACCATAGGATTTTAAATGACTACTTAACTTAATCAAGTTGTAGCCTAATAAATGAAACACAATATACATGAACATACAATATAGACATCAACATAATTTACGCAATCAAATATCTATAAAAGCATGGATATATAATACATATTAACATAATTTAGGCAATCAAATAGCTATAAAAGTATCTACTGACAATAACATTATTAAAAATACCCAAACTTTTTAGGTAACAACTTGTGTAGACACTTTTAGGCGTCTTTTACAGATTGCACATCATCATTCTTACCAAATTTACCATGGTGTAGTGTGATTTTAGGTCCATAAATAGTCAAATCTTCTATTTCTTTGTATTTTCGAATTGTGCCCTCATTTCTATCTTTCTTTTATGTTTTCAAACTTGTGTAGATAGTTGTCATACTGTTTTGGTCACTACTTTAATACACTATGCATTATGACCACTTTTAGTGTATTCTACTAACTAGTTTTAGGTTCTAGGGTGTCATATTTTGAGTTCTAAGTTGTTTTTGTAGTGTGACTTTCTAATTAGCATTGTTTTACCATCCTAAACTTGTTAGGACAGTTTGTTTGAAGTTTCTTAGGCTAGTTTGGTGCAGTCATCAAAATTTGACCATTCTATTGCATTTCTAGTACACCTTTTAAGGTTTCAGTTCAGATTTCTGGATTTTCAAGCTTGAAACAAGTTTGTTTGTTGATTTCATATATGTTTCAAGTATTAACAATCAGTAATACACACTGACATTCAAAATATGTGATTAAGTTCATCCAACTCTGATTTCACATTATGTAGTAAAAGTTAGTTTCTGGTCTACTGTGGTGCACACTGTTTCTGCCAGTTTTCTTGTATCTAAAACTTGGGACAAGTTTCTTATGTGATATTAAGCATGTCTGAAGTGATAGTCATTACAATCAATCACAGATCTGCAAAAATAGTAGTTGAGTTGATTTAAATCTGGTTTTTACTACTGTATCAGAATTTTGTGTCAGCTTTGCATTGTGCTGCATCTTTGCCATGTCTTAAGAAAATTATTAATGTACAAGTTCTTATTCAGCAACTAGATCTAGTTGATTAGGATGCTTCTTGTACATTTCATTGAACCAGCCACCATTGAATCTGCTGTTTTTCTGATTCTGCATCAATGATTAATGCATTTTCTGCATTTTGAGCAACTGTCACAGTGATTTGATGCATCACTGTATTTCAGTGCAGTGTGAGCATTTAAACAAGTTCACTTAGTCATTTGAAACTTCTGACCACTGTTGATTTGGTCCAATTTCATTAAATCTTCAAAAGCATAGTTTGACTTCCCATTTTTTTTGCTTCATATTTGAAACTCAACCAGTCATATACTGATTCAGTGGTTTTTGGCACATTTTGGTTGTCTATATACATATATTTGATGCATCAAAGTTCATCTTTACTGTTCATTTGGTCATTTTTACACCTTTGTGCCAAATCACTTCCTAAAACATCAAATCTGTGTACATTGGGAAGTGCACTACTGATTTGCTGCTGTAGTATCATTCTTTGCTGTCTAAGTGTTTGTACACACCAAAATTGATGAGATAAACTTGTTTGACATATCATTGGGACCTTCGATACACTGTCATTCGTTTTGCATATTGCTGTTCCAATTTTTCCAGCCACATTTTTGGTGCAGTATGCATTTCTTTGCTGTTTTCTACACTTAAAAAGTTTCAATTTGCAATTTGGATTGGCAAAAGCTAGGGGATTCTGTTCCAACCATTACTGTTCTAAATCTCAGTAGATATTATATTTTTGGCCAATTAGGATCTCAAATTCGACGTTTGATTCACTTGCAATCCATAGACTTATCATATAGTGATATGTTTGGAAATATTCCCCATGAATTAAACAATTGTACCATGCTTGAGTACATGGACCTTACTGTAAACAACTTTAGTGGAGGAATACCAGAAAGCTTTAGAAACTTGCAAGATTTGAAGTATTTGGATCTCTCGATTAATCTGCTGAGTGGTGAAATTCCTAAATTCTTGTGGGAATATTCTCTCCTGGAAGAAGTGTATCTCAGTCACAACAGTTTAACCGGTTCCATTCCCTCAAGTATTGGGAATATGACCAACCTTATCACCCTGAATCTTTCTTATAATCCGCTTTCAGGGAGTATTCTCGTGTCCATTGGAAATTGTAGTAAATTACAGAATCTGTATTTGTTAGGTAATGGATTGCAGGGAGTTATTCCGAAGAGTCTAAATGATATCGAAAATCTTCTTGTGTTATTTCTAGATCGTAATAGTCTTAGAGGTACTATTCAACTGGGATCTAGAAATTTTAAAATGTTGTCTATTCTGTCTCTTTCTCACAATAACTTCAGTGGGGGTATACCACCAAGCTTGGGGAATTGTACTGGCCTAATAGAGTTTTATGCTACAGCCAGTAACTTAGTTGGCAGTATACCGTCAACCTTAGGACTCCTTACCAACCTTTATGTTCTAGTGATTCCAGAGCACAGTTTGTCAGGGAAAATACCTCCATAGAGTGGTAATTGCAAATCACTGGATATGTTGTATTTGAATTTCAATGAACTCGAAGGAGAAATTCCAAGTGAATTAGGAAACTTGAGTATATTACGCGAACTTATGTTGTTTGAAAACCATTTGACAGAAAAAATTCCACTTGGAATTTGCAAAATTCAAACACTTGAGCAGGTACATGTATACATTAACAACCTTTCAAGTGAGCTACCTCTTGAGATGGTAGAGCTTAAACATCTTAAGAATATCTCCTTCTTTGAAAATCAGTTCTCTAGAGTCATTCCTCAAAGCTTAGGGATCAATAGCAGTTTGGTTGTGTTAGACGTCACGGATAATAATTTCACCGGTCCCATCCCACCAAATGTTTGTTTTGGAAAGCAATTGGTCAGGTTGAATATGGCTAACAATAAATTTCATGGCAGCATACCACCTGATCTTGGAAGATGCACAACTCTTGAAAGGCTCAGACTTGAAGGAAACAATTTCTCTGGGGCACTTCCAGATTTTGAAACTAATCCAAATCTCCTTCATATGAACATCAACAACAACAATATCAGTGGGGAAATTCCATCAAGTTTTGGAAACTTCACAAATATCTCTCTTTTAGATTTATCCGTGAACAGCTTGACAGGTCTTGTACCCTCAGAGCTGGGAAACCTTGTCAATCTGTTCACATTGGTTCTTTCTCACAATACTTTGAAAGGCCCTTTGCCACATCGACTGTCAAACTGTAACAAAATGATCAACTTTGATGTTGGATTCAATTTCTTGAATGGTTCGTTTCCATCAAATTTTCGGAATTGGACTGAATTAAATACTATAATTCTCTCGGAGAATAATTTTGATGGTGGTATTCCATCATTCTTGTCACAATTTGAAAGGCTCAATGATTTACAACTTGGAGGAAACATGTTTGGAGGGAGCATTCCTAGATCAATTGGAGAACTGGTGGATTTGATGTATTTTCTAAATCTAAGTGCTAATGGGCTGATAGGTGAGCTTCCTAGGGAGATCGAGAACCTGAAGAATCTGATAAAACTGGATCTCTCTTGGAACAATTTCACAAGAAGTATACAAGTTCTCGATGAACTCAGTTCATTATCTAAGTTCAACATTTCATATAATTCTTTTGAAGGTCGTGTTCCACTACGGCTAACAAATTTTATAAATTCCTCTCTATCATTTTTCGGCAATCCTAGCCTATGTATCTCAAATTTCCCTGACAACAGCTATTTCAGGCCATGTGATATAAATTCAGAAAAGCCAGAAAGGCTCAGTAAAGTTGCAGTTGCATTCATAGCACGTGGATCCTCAAATTGCACAATTTATTTCCTATCAAGGCTATCATCAAAATAGACAATTCATACATGCTCATATTGCTCAAATTGCAAACTAAACAATCCAAATTCAATTATAATTGGCTCTCAGTTCATAAGGCAATTAACACAACACATTGAGAATGGCAAACACAACAGGATGAACTTTACCTACCTGTAAATGATAACTGTTGGACACTTCAGTGCAGCCCTTTTGCAACCAGCTTTAACCCACTGTGTTGGAACCTTCTACACATTCTGTGACTCAGCCCCTTATCAAAACCCTAAAACCTTGTAGAATAATGGACAAATTACATTAGCAAAACGTAACACCAACAAATATTAATCATTAAACACCCTCTTACGAAGAATAGGGGCTAAACACATGCAGGTTCAATAAGAAACCTACTTACCTTGACGGTAGGGGAAGTAAGGCAACACAAAACCTCCACCGCAGGGATTGTCCACACCCTCCCTCCAACATAGCCTCCTCCACAGCGGCACAAAAGGCAGACACTCAGCCTCTATCGTACAATAGCCGTCAAAGAAAACCCCTAACCAAGATGACAGAAACGCACCACCCAACCTCTCGTAGCGACAGCACCAAACCACCTCCAAGCCTCCCCTCACCACCACCAACCGAAGAAGGAAGCCAATGTTGATTGGGAGCAAAGGACAAACAATTTTCTCGGACTCAAATGGATTGGGGAATCAAGAAAGGGAGTAGTGTTCGAAGAAAGAAATTTCGGGTAAAGGGAGAAAGGAAGACTTGCGCGAAAATAATTTGGGACAATGGGAGAGGGAAATCCCAAATTCGCATTTCATTAAGTCGATGCTTATACCGACGGTCGTAAGCCTTCGGTATTTCCACTCAGCCATTATCGACGGTCACAATCCTTCGGTAATTACCACCTCACATGCCCTTCGGTAAAGCCTTCGGTAAATCGATATTACCGACGGTCCAAAAAGCCTTCGGTATTTATCCTTCGGTAATTACTGCATTTCTTGTAGTGTGAGAGTGGATAAGATGAAATTGATAACCCCAACAACATACTCATCCATCTAATTCATTAAAGTGTTTGTTTTCCTCTTTTCCATTGATCAAATTCATGCATACATGTTTAATTATTGTCTTTTTCATTTAAACCCTACAATCAATTGTTTACAAGTCTTAAATAATCAACAAATCATATAGCTAACTAGGCCGTGAGTCCTTTGGGAAAACGATACTTGGTCTTACCTAGTTTTATTACTTGACACAATTCGGTCACACTTGCCGATTGTTAAACAAGTTTGTGGCGCCGTTTTTCGGTGTTCATAAATTTGTCATCAGTTGTCTCACGTGTGCTGCTGAGTTGGAATGAGGCATGTTCGAAGCTGAAGCAAATTGGCGCCTTTCTTTTCTTTAATTTCATTTGCTTTTAGATTGAATTTCATTTTAGATTTGAGGCTCTTATCTTCCTATAAATAGGAGACCTCTTCCCCCTTTTGTAAAGACTTTTGAGCTTAGTCTAATTGCTGTAGAAATGAAATTCCAGCTTACCTTTGCTCTTGAGTCAACCCACTTCTTCACTTTCTTTCTCCTTACCTCTAGCTTCCTTCCAAAGTAGAAGGCCCTCTGAGCTGAGAGGTTCTAACCCACTCCATTCTTCACCGAAACCATACCATTCTCTGCATCCATTTCAGAATTCCGCTGCCTTCATTCTGCTCACTGGAACGTTTGCTGTTTGGCTTCCTGGTTCAATGACTCTCACCCATAGCAAGCTTCCATGAAGTGGTATCTAGAGCTCTGGTTGTCCACACAAACCATAGCTAAGTGCCTTTCCATTCTATTGTTTAATTCCAGTCCACTTTGTGCTATTTTTGTTTCTGTTTTCAGTCCTGTTTGGGTTGTTTCTGTTTCTGTTTTGCTGCTGTTTTCAATTCTGTATTGCTTTTCCAGTCATTCAATTTTAGTTTCCTTTGTGTGCTTATATTGTCCTTTCATTTTAATCAGTGAAACCTTCTTGTTTGGGTCATTTCCAGCTTTACATTTCAATTCTGTATTGTTTTAAGTCTTGTGCAATTTACTGTTGCAGTATTATTTCTGTCTCTGTTCAGTTTTCTTTTCTGCTGCATTATTTCATTTTAATTGATTTGCAAGTGCTAAACAAGCTGTATATATACCAAATAAGGCAATGAGGACTTGATCTAGCCTGGGTTATACAAGCTGAAGCATCAAAATGCAAATCTGATTTGTTTTCCATTGTGAATTCTGATACAGAATTTAAATCTGGTGCTAAATTTCTAAAACTGTTTCAGTGGTTTTCTTTTGATTCTGGAGCTTGGTACAACATTGTGTGATGTTTTTGAATGTGTCTTAAGGTATAGCAAACCAAAAAAGCACTAAAATGCAATATGCATAGTGTGGTTGCTTAAAATCCTTAACCATTCACCATTTCAGCTTGAACTTCTAGCTTTTCACCGTGCTAATATACTTGATTTGGTCTAATCTGAGTTTGGTCATGCTAAGCATATTAAATCTAGCTTAGATATGTGTTTTTACAATTCTTAGAGTAATTTCCTTTGCTGTCCAGTTTTTGAATCCAGGAAAAACTAAAATTGGTTGGTTAATTGATGGTTTTTGCTGCATAATTTGGCCATAGCAAGGGTGATTTTCGAATCCTGTTGTTTCTGTGCTTTTGGAGAGCTTGAGCAAGTCTAAATGGATGTTTGAAAGTTGTTAATACTGCTCATTTGGTCAAAAATGAATTTATATGCAGATTGGATATTTAAACCATCATTTTTGAGCTAAAAATGGAAGTGGATCAGTGATTCTGAATATTAATCATTGTTTCAGCTGTTTAAGAGTTTAAACATGTTTAATATCACCAAGAAAAGTTGTTTGAACATTCATCAAAGTTGCTGAATCACTGCCACTCATTTTGGGTTCCAAAACCACCATTTTAGTTCATTTTTCTAGTGGAGTTTCTGTTTTTCCAGCCACTGTTTTGGTAATTTTAGTGTAAAATTCATTGCTAGATTGTGAAAAAGCTGGTTCAATGTTTAAAAATGAAAATACATGATCAAAAGAAGAAGTATCAAGTGTTAAAAAGCTGTTAGAACCAACCAATCCAGATTACAGGCCCTGAAAAATCAAAAATACAAAATCTGAAATTCATTGGGGCATTTTATCAAACACTTCTGAAAATTATCAAACAGTTTGCATTGGAATAATTTCTGAACTGTGCTTGTGTTTTTCTTGCTTTCTTCATCCATGCTAGTGCCTTTGATAAGTTCCTCTTGTGTACCTACTTTCATTTGTGTGTTGTTCCAATTGTTTGCGTCTATTTTTTGGCATCTAAAGTGTTCAATACAGCAACCTATACTAGTGTAGTGTGCAGAATTTTGGTGCAGATTTTTAATCTATTTGGTGTGATTTCTAATGAGTTTTGGAGTGTGTGTGCAAGCTGTTTGGGGCATCCAGCACCAGAGACCTACTCCTACTTTGGTAGTCTTCTAGGAAGTGGTTTGAGAATTGAAAGTGGAGCAAGAAGGAAGACTCAACAGCAGCCCAAACACCACTGTCCAGCAGCTGAAAAACTGTTACAGCAACATTTCAAACCTGGAAAAAGAGCAACTCACACCTTCATTTTGAGTAGCTTTCTGCAGCATCAAGAAGACAAAGCTCACATTACTTCTAGGCCTCATTTCAAGTTTATTTACACCAAATATCACGGAATTTGCTGTTTGAAATTGTATTTTATTTCTATGCTGTTTTTGAGCCAAGTGACTTGGAAAAATGCTTTTGAAGCAATTCCAAGTTCACAATTGAACATTGTAATAGCACAATTTCGTTTTTTTTAGTGTGGAAGTGTGTCAAGGGGCTCCAAGTGTCACTTGCACTTTCACTTAGGGCCGTCTAGCATTTACATTCTTGCATCTTTATTGCTTTCTTTAATTTCTTGCTTAATCTTTTTGTTTTTGTTAAGTCTCCGTGGTATATAGGATTGCAAGCATTTAGTCAACCTTTCTTTGGTTTTAGGTTCATTTCATAACATTTGAAAAGAATTTGAAGAATTTCTACTTAGAAACTAAGGTAAAAGATAACTCTAAGGACACTCTGGCTAAGGAAGAACTTGGTTTCTAAGCTTGTCCATTTGTGACTCACCTCTTCTTCTTGGGAGCTACTTAGAAACATCTTTTGCCTCTAGAATCTCTTTAGAAATTTTTCACCAAAAACAAAGAAAGCTTATGAAAATCTTTTCACTCATTACTTGTCAAATATTTTGAAAACCTTGTGAAAACCTTTTCCTTTGACAAGAATGAGTCAATCAAGTGTGCAAGGAAGTTTGAAACCCCATAGTGAGAGTTCTTTAAGGGAAGAATTTAAGCAAAAATTTGAACAAAGGGATAGAGAGATTAGTGAGCTCAAAGACATGATTAGTCAATTTTTGATTAATCAAGACAAAAAGAAAGAGAGATCTTCCCATAGGAGAAGAGAAGAATCATCATCTTCTCCTAGTGAGCTTGAGCAATATAGTAGTCATCACAATGATGACCACTACCAAATGCCTCCTAGAAGACATCATAGAGTTAGAGAGCATCATCCAAGAGAGCCCAAAATTGATCTTCCTTCCTTTCATGGAAAGGATGAGGTGGAAGAATACCTAGAATGGGAAATGAAAGTTGAGCAATTGTTTGAGTGCCACCAAATAAATGATTAAAAGAGAGTCACCATGGCTTCTCTAAGTTTTCAAGGCTATGCCTTAATTTGGTGGACAGCCTTGGTCAAGGATCATAGGCTAAGACACTTACCTCCCATCAGGTATTGGAATGAGTTGAGAACCGCCTTGAGAAGAAGACATGTACCAGCCTATTATGATAGGAAGTTAATGGATAAGCTCCACAAACTCCAATAAAGAAACATGAGTGTTGAAGAGTATAAGCAGAAAATGGAGTTGCTTCTGTTGAGAGCTGGGATAAGAGAGGAACCAAGGATAACAATTGCTAGGTTCCAAAGTGGACTCAACTATGACATAAGAGATAGGGTTGAACTTATACCCTACGATGATCTCAATGAATTAGTCCAACTTTGTGTGAGGGTTGATAACAGTTGAAAAACTGTTATTTTCATGATTAAAATTGACACTAAAAGCAACCTTTACACTTAGAAACTAGCTTGAAATCATGCTTTTCTTCATATTTTTAGAAATAAGAGAGCTAGACAGGTTTATGC
>JAHCHA010006234.1:0-11870 GCA_027742795.1 Vigna hirtella
ACGAACGCTCTCTTTTTATTATTATTATTATTTTTATTATTTTTATTTATTTATTTATTTATTTTATTTATTTTTTTTTTTTTTACACTCCTCATGAAAATAAAATAAATCAAATAGCCAATCCGGACGAAATTGGGTGTTGACAGATAGCGTTCGACCTGGATCAGATATTCTGAGGTTTATGTTGTAAGCGTTCGGAAGTTCAATTGATACCGTACGGTTAAGTGAGATTTTAGATACCGTTCGATCAAGCTTTGATTTATGCGGTTAAGTGTTGATGCGGTATTGGTCGGTCATGTGTTAAGTTTTGACCATTCGGCCATGATTCTAGACGATCGTCCAGAACGCTATGTGTTCGACCAAGAATCAAAACGTTCGTCCTAGTTGTGTCAGAGAGCTTTAACGTTCGATCTTGGTTCTGTTTTAATGCTTGTGAGCGTTCGTTCTTAATTTTGATTCTTAGGTTTGAATTTTAAGCGTCCGGTTTTGTGTTCTCAGGTAACGAGCGTTAGCGTTCGATCTTGGCATGTGTTAGTGATTGTTTGTGTTCGACCTGGATCGGAGTGTACCTTTTGAACGTTCGGTCTGTGTGTTAGTGAGTGTTAGAGCGTTCAGTCGTGTAATGTGAACGATCGTTCGTTTTCGGTAGCGTTTCCCGTATTGCCCGAGCGTCCTCTAACAAAACTCGTGTCCGATGAGGACGGACTCCGGCGGTACTCGTGGCTCGTCGAAGGAACACGAACTCCGGCAGCACTCGTTTCTCGAAGTATACCATTAATGTTGACTATCGCTTTTGTATCGGACCAAACCCGCAAACGCAACTACAATTCAAATTCAAAATATAAACAATCAAAAAACTCAGTTTCAAACAAACAAATCAATTTTCAAAACATTTTATGTACTTACATTCTTATAACCTCCTTCTTTTGAGCAATCCATCTACGCCAATTCAATCAAAGTACAATCGACGGGGAAAAAACCCTAACAAAAGGCCAAGGACCTTACACAGAAGACGGACTGGGTGGGTGGCTCCTCTTGGAACAGCGGCAGCCAAAAACGCGTCGGTGAAGGAATCAGACAACACGGGAAGCCGACGAAACTCCGGCGGAACTCCGGTCACCAGCAAACCGCGACGCTCGACGGAATCAAAGGAGTCGAAAGAAGACTCGATGGCGGGCTGGGGAGAGAGGTCGACGGACTCTGTCTACGGTTCGGAAATATTACCACAGCCGATGGTCCGGCGACCACCGCAATGCTCCAGTACAGTGGAAGAACCGGCCACCAAAGCACCTCTGCACCGATTGCAGACGTCAAACGCCTCGAAGGGTGGCTGGGTGCGTCGAAGACGAAGACGAAGTCTCTCTCACGGTGCTATCTCACTACCTTTCTGTTTCTCTCTCTACCAATCCCTAAAAATTCAAATTCTGAAAACCACAAATGACTCCCACAACTTCAAACTCGCGCTCTGAATCTTCATTTTCCACGTCAAATTAATTTCTGAAAACTAATTACACGTGCACCAATGGCATTTTGACACGTGGCCCGTGTCAAAATGTTGTCAAAACTGGTTGTCGAAGTATCATTTCCCATATGTATATATGTGTGTGCTCTTTTTAAATATTTTTATGAATTATCTATACTTTTCATATTAGAATGTTTAGTTCTCAGTGTTCAATAACATAATTTTATTTATTTATTAGGCAAATATAAAAAACTTATTTTTATGTATTTGAAAAGTTTTCTTTCGTATTTTTAGTTATATATATATATATATATATATATATATATATTTATTGTATGGTTTCGGTCTATCAAACTATTTCTAAGAGATATATTTGGTATGTAATTCTTTAAATATTTTATTTTGTTGTTTATTTTTATCAATGTGGAATACTGTTTTAATATTATTTATATAATTATTTATGTTGTTTAATGTAAGACCTTGGAAAATGAACACCGTAACCCACCTGTCAAAACACATTTAATGCACTCAAATCCTGCTCAGACCATTTAAAACGCACTCCCAAACTCTGCACACTGACGCCAGGTGTCAAGAATGGAACGTTCTAAAATCAGTAATGGAAGACAGGTGTCCGTATGAGAGGGCACGTTCGTTTTGCCTTGGGAAGAAAAATGATTTTCTGAAACCTTCTTCCCACTCTCTGCATGCACCCTTCTTCCTCCAGAAACCTGATTTTTTCAAATTCTCCTTCTTCTCTCTAGAAAGCTTCCTTCTTGTCTCTACTGAAACTCATTTTCCTCTTCTCCGATCAACTTTCAGAGACCGTAGAAGTGATCTCGGCATCCCAAGCTTTCTCTTAAACCGAACAAGTTCAAGTTTGAAGCTGGTAAGTTTTTCCTTTAAGTCGTTCGTTCTTAGGTTTCATGCAAAACCAAACCTGGTTGCATGCATTCACTTTGTCTGAATCAAATCTTGATTCTGTAACTTGTTTTAGCTTGAAAGAGTTGAGTGATCTTGAGGGTAGAAGTTGTAGTGGGCGAACCAAGAACATACGTTAGGACGTTTCCACTCACGAATCCAGGTAAGGGAAGCTTATTTGATTTAATTCGTATGCTGTGCTATGTATGAACGTTCGTTTACGTTGATTGAATGAATATGATGCATGCTGGTTGATATGTATGATGATGTTTGAGATGAAGAAATGTGAATATGAGTTATCACTATGAAGTATGAGTTATAAATGTGGAATTCTGTAAAGTATGTAAATTGATATTTGATATGAAGTTATAAGATATGAACTGATATGTTGAAATGTGAGTTGAAAAATAGATGAAAAATCTGAATATGACATTCTCACTATGATAATGTACGTTCGTCATCGAACGGTCCTCTACCATTCGGTTTTCTAGTAAACCGTTTAAAATGGAATTCTTTCATTTGGAAAGAACTCTGGTCGAGAACAAGCGTCCTCCTGTGAAATACTAGGTTTAAGCGTTCGGCTCAGCCTAGTGGTATCCGGATATCTGAAATAAAGTAATAATATATTTCTACCCTTGTACTTTAAAATTTGTAGCGCTCGGTCTTATACCTAGCGTTCGTAATAAGTAACGCTCGGTCCTATACCTAGCGTTCATAATAGGAAGCGCTCGGTCTTACACCTAGCGTTCGTCCTAAGTAGTGCTCGGTCTTATACCAAGCGCTCGTATTATTGTATAATCAACCTTGATAAAATAGCGTTCGTTCAACTGTAATAATATTCCTTTTTTTTTCATGTTCGGTCATTTACTGGCATTGGATTTCCGTGTGTGAATTAATTGAAATATAGTCTTTAACCCATTGTTTTTTTCTCTGCATTGGATATGGTCTAAGACCTTCTTACTCGACTTATTTCTTAAGAATTGGTTTGAACTCAAGAGAGTTAGTTCATTTAACTAACTCATGTGGTAATTACCGTTCGTCACAGATTGCCCTAGTTTACTCAGTCCACTTCTTAAATTTAAAAGATATTCTCTTAGTCTTCTTCTGTACCGAACGGGAGAATCGTTGATCTCACTATTATCGTTCGTCCTCGTTCTTCAGAGGGCTGAACGTTCGTTAGTTCATGTCCTTGTAACTAATGATGAAAATAGTAATAAAGTAAAGGATTATAAAGGGTGAACATTATATGGAAAGAATATATGATTATGGAATTTGAACGAGCGTTCCGGGGAGGAACGACTCATATATTGAATATTGGATTTGGTAAAGTATGACTGTGGTTATGCTAATGCTGGCAGTTCATCCTGATGTTCCGTGAGTACTCGTCCTCACGTAGAGGGGGTAGGTCATGTGTGGGAACGGCAGGAGGTCCTAGTCCTTAGGGGTACTTTGGATAGGGCTAACCTCGAGTGGCAGCTGTTGAGTGTATCCCAGTTACTTCATCACTCGGGTGCAAGAACGCCTGTAGCTACACAGATTCATATAGTCCGGACGGTCCGTCTAGTGATAGATTTCTTATGATTATATATGTTGAACTATATGCTTGTGTGTTGTTTGGAATGTTTATTTTATCTGTTGATGTATGAATTAAATTACATAAGCTTACCCTTCGTTTTCCTTGTGTTGTCTCTCGTCCCTGTACGTCCGTCCTGTCAATGCAATGATCATCCGTGTGGATGTGAGCAGAAGGCGAGGCATTGCTAGAAGATATTATCGAAGAGGAGAATCTGGTAGACATGGAAGTCAAGGCCGAGCCCTAGAGTGTTCGTTTGTTAGATGTTAGTTAGTTTTGATTTGGAACGTTCGGTTATTTGGTTTTGTAAAACCGTTCGTCCCTGACTCTTATTATTTCTGTATTATTGTAGTAAATTCTGTACTTAAAGCCGTTCGGCTTGTGAATATTAATTTTAGTGTAAAGACTGCACTGTTTGATTATGTAATGTAATTAACTCTAATTTATGGTTATTACTGTATTTTGGGATGTTACATTTAACTTATTATAATAAGTATAATTTTATTGCTATAATTGTATAAATAAATTTAATTTAATATAGTATAATAATTTATTATGATTGTAGTGAATCTTTTGTATCACTATCTAAGTTTAAAATATCTATGGTAGACTTAAATTATTATCGGTTTATTATATGTTTTTTTGTGTGATTTTGATTAAGTAGAGTATTATAATTTTTATTACAGTATAAAAAAAATGAGATTTTATTAAAATTAAAAAAAATTAAAGTAAAGAAACATTTAAACCATTTTTTTAAAATTTGAACATTTTTTTTCTCTTATATTTTTTTAAAAATATTTTAAAATTTTATAAACTAAGTTTTATTAACATATACAAATTTAATAAATGTTTTGAGTTTTATTTGATACTCTATTTTGAAATATATACAATTATAATTTCTTTCGAAATATTTGATATTGAAGAAATGAGTATATTTTTCTTTTGATATTGTATATTTCATCATATATTTTTTTACCGTATTTTTTATTATTTTATAAAAATTAATTAGTTAATATTAAAATAATAAGAAAGTGGGAAGGATATTGGATAAATTAAGAAAGAAAATATATACTTCTGATAAATATAAGTATTTGGTTATTGAGGTTAATACCTAGTTAATTTATGATATTTTTAAAGTTATTCTTATAGTTGCTTACATTCTATATTTATTCATATAGTTACTATATGATTTTATGGTGTAAAAATGTAGTGAATACCATAAATGATATATACGCTTAAGTCTATTTGGATTTAATTTTATTAGATATGATATAATGTAATAGTTTTAGTAACATTAATAAAACAATAGAGTGAGAAATAGATATAAAAAATAATTTAATAGTATATGTTAATAGTGCTCGTGGTTGACATTGTAGATGGAGAGGAATAAAATTTGTAATTTGGAGAAAATAATATGTGATCGGATAATTAAAGTATTGTTTTAAATTATGTAGTGGGAATGAGCTTATGGGAATTCCATTTTGAAATAAGTTTAAATAATTTAAAAGATCATATTTTGGATTATGATTCATATTTGATAATATTATATTTAAATGTCTAGATTAATTTTAAGATTTTTTATTTAAAAATGTCAAGTCTTATCATGTTTGATGAAACACATATAATCATTAATTAATATAAATGCAAATAGATATGGTGGAGTGTTATATTTGTTGTCAAACAAGACCTGAGTTTTATGCATGTTGTGTTGTGTGAAGTTAATTGTTATGATATGCTATGATTGTGGAGATTTATTTTATATTTACTATTATTAAAATGTTTTTAATTTTTAAAAGGAGACAAAATAGAATATTTTAGATGGTCTCTAAAGTGTCGATAACTTGTACAAACCCAACTACTTTGATATTCATTTTTGGAACAATCCTCCAAAATTAATTCAAAACCAAAATCTAGATATAGCATATTTTATGTGATTTCTCTTATTACATAAACATAAGATAATTATTATTTATTGTACATTTATATTGTAATAAAAAAGGTGTAACATTATAAAAGATAAGATATTTTAAACACTTAATGTCAGACCTCATTAAATCACCCAAACCTCACCTGTCTAATCTTAATTATTACCCCCAAAACCACTGCTCAGGTGCATTAAAAACGCACTCACAAACTCTCTGCGCTAACGCCAAGTGTCAAAATGGAAGATTCGGAAGTCAGTAAGTGGAGTGCAGGTGTCAACAGAAGAGCGCACGACCGTTTGGACGTGGGGTAAACAAAAATGATTTCTGAAAAACCTGCCCACTCTCTTCTGCATGCACCTTCTCCTTCCAAAAATTTGACTTTCCATTTCCTCCCCCTTCTCTCTAGAAATTCCCCTTCTCTCTACTGTAACTCACTATTCTCTTCTCCGTTCATCATTCAGAGACCATAGAAGTATTCCCGGCGACGTGAGCTTCATTCTGGACTGAACCGTTTCAGAGTCTGAAACTGGTAAGCTTCTCGTCCCTAGTCGTTCGTTCTTGGGTTACATGCAAAACCAAATTCTGGTTGCATAAAGGGGCATAATCTAAGTTGTTCTTGATTTTTACATGGTTAGATTAGTTGGAAGAATTAAGAAATCGTTGAGGGTAGAAAGCTGTAGTTGGTCGAACCAAAATCCTACTCTTAGGACGTTCACCCACTGATCCAGGTAAGGGAAGCTTATTCAATTTAATTCGTATGTTTTATTTGTGCTATATGGACGTTCTGTGAGTTGCATGAAGCATGATCTGTGTTATTTGATTTTTGATATATGATCATAAGTATGAACTGATGTATGATGAATATGAAATGTACTATGATATGAGTATTTGAAAATATGAAATGTATATGCTGAGAAATGAGTAAATGTAAATGAAACTTTGAATATAAACTTCCCTATGATAACATACGTTCGTCATTGAATGGTCCTTGACCGTTCGGTGTTGTTATTAAACTTTATTTGAAATTGAATTCTTTCATTTGGGAAGAATTCTAGTTGAGGACGAACGCCCTCTTGTATTAGTGCTACGTTTGAGCATTCGGCCGAACGTAGATGCCCTGAGTGTTATGTGAGGAGTTGAGAAGCTTGTAAATATACATTGGGACACTTAGTCATTCTGAAACCCTATCTTCACCATCTCGTATTATCTCTATTTCTATTTCTATTATGAGTTTAAATCAGTGATGGGTCTCGACCCAAAGCGTTCGTTATGAGTGGCGCTCGGTCTTATACCGAACGCTCGTACTCGTCTTTAATTATTAAACGTGTGGAAATAGCATTCGTCCAAATTCAGTAAATCCTTTTACCGCGTTTGGTCATTGACTGACAGTCGGTTTCTGAAATTGAAGCATTCTAAGTATGGTTCTTTAAATCGTATTGAGGTGTCTATATCCATTGGATCCGGCCTAGAACCTCTGTACTCAAATTATTCTTGGAGTATTGATCTGAACTTACGAGAGTCAGTTCATTCAACTGATTCAAGTGGTAAATAACGTTCGTCCTATATGGCGTGTCATTGTAGTCGGTTTTATTCTGTTCTGGAACGGGGGATTTCTCGGTCTCGTTCCTCACGTTCGTCCTCGTTATGAAAAGGGCTGAACGTTCGTTATTTTATGTACTTGGATTGGAAGACGAAAATGAAAATAAAGTTAAAGATTATGAAGTATGAACAATATATGAGATGAAATAATGGTTGTGGATTTTGAACGAGTGTTCCAGGGAGGAACAACTCTTGGATGAAAGTTGGAATGTTGTAAAGTATGAATGTGGACAAAGCTTAGCTGGCGATTCATCCTGATGTTCCGCGAGTGCTCGTCCTCAAGTAGAGAGGAGTATGTCATGTGTGGGAACGGCAGGAGGTCCTAGTCCTTAGAGGTACTTTGGATGGAAGGGACTAACCTCGGGTGGCAGCTGATGAGAAATTCCAGTTACTACACCACCTGGGTGCACGAACGTCGTAGCTACACAGAATTCATACAGTCCGGACAGTCAGTCTAGTATCAGGAATTGATTGAATTCAGAAATTGATTGAATTGTATATTGGAATATTTGATATGTTTGATATGTTGAGAAATGCCTGTTGTTACTTGAATTAAATTAAATAAGCTTACCCTGTGTTTTTCATTGTGTTGTCCTGTATCTGTACGTCCGTCTGGTCTTTGCAATGATCATCCGTGTGGATGTGAGCAGATGGTGAGGCGTTACTGGAAGAGACGCTTGAAGAAGGAATTTTGGAGGAAGAGAACCTCGTTGATGTTGAAGTGAAGGCCGAACAGTAGTACGTTCGGTTAATTGTTTCGTTTAGTTATATTAGCGTGTTGTCTTAGAACGACCCCTTTTCCTTTTGCTTGTTTTCACCGTTCGGTATTTTGCTTTGTAAACCGTTCGGTCATTTATGCTTAATTGTACGTCTTGTTATTTTGTTTCTCCTTTCTGTAAGGTCGTTCGGCCACGAGCGTACTTTATTCTTTTTAGTGTAAGACTGAATTGATACATTAATTAATGTGAATATTTTATTTGTATGGTTTATTACTGGGATGTTACACTTAACCCTTGCATACTATAAAAGGTGTACAGTAATTACCTTTTTTTATTGAAAAGTCTATTTTCATATTGTCTATAGAAAATCTTATATTATTATTATTATAATAGATTACCTTTACACAACTAGCATTATATTTTAATGCTTAAAACAATCTCGTATTGAAACTAATATAAATAAATTAAATTAATAAAAAAAATTCAACCCAACAATAAGCTAGAAAGTGATTATACTACATAATAACCTTAAAATAACAAAAGAAAAAAGAAAAAAAAAACTATGCATTAGAGGAAAAATCTAATCACCTAACATATTATAAGAGAAATTATGTTGATTTAATTAATGTTTTGAGTTGAAGGATTGACCTAATTGAATTTAGTTAAAACCAAAACTCACATAACTCAATGAATTCAACATGCTCCTCCTTCGATGTTTCAAACTAAGTATCTTCATTCTCTCTTATTCATCGCTTCTAATTATTCCTTTTAAAAGTTAAACGGTGATGTGTTGAATTTAGTCTTTAGAATTTCGAAGGAGTTGTTATTTGAGAAGTTGCAAACCGTTTTCAGACGGATGCAGTATCCGCATTTCTCGCAAATGACAAGGAATCAGATACAATATTAAGTCACTTCTGTTACCTATATTTACAGCATATGTTATGATAAAAATATAAGATAAAC
This sequence comes from Vigna hirtella, assembly GCA_027742795.1. NCBI lineage: Eukaryota > Viridiplantae > Streptophyta > Magnoliopsida > Fabales > Fabaceae > Vigna > Vigna hirtella. Next base: position 9,160 of record JAHCHA010006234.1, read on the forward strand.
ATAGATACATATATTCTTGGTTTAATGTCTCAATAGGTCTCTATTTTCGTTCCAAATTTGAAATAGGTCCCTGTTATATTTGAAGTCTTAATTAGATCCTTATTTTTGTTAATTTGATGCAAATAAATTCTTTCCGTCAATTTCAGAAAACGGCGTTAAGGAGTGCGTGACGTGGCGTATGTGAATGCAATTTTTTAATACTTAGATATTTTGAATGAAGTAAATATAGTATAATCCATGCTGAAATTAATTAAACAGAGGGAAAATTTGGAAAAACTTAATGTTTTGTTTGCTGAAACATCTCTGGAAGGGAGAAATCAAAATCAAGTTGGGGATTTTTCTATTCTAGGGCTCGTGTCGTCTCAGAGTTGGGAAAGAGTGGATGTTGTTCGAGTGGATACCCGAGGGAGAATCAAATGCAGAATTCACGTTCAACATGTTCTATCTAAGACGTTTTAATTGAGAAATGCAACTGAGATTGAGGAAACAAATTGGGGGTTTTTATTATTAGGGTTCGCGTGAGGGAAGAAAAATCGCGATCTTTGTTCGAGCTGAAGCGGCAAGGTTCGTCGGTGAAGAAGAAGTAGTTGGAAGCAGCATGCAGGGGTTCGTGTCTCGGTAGGTCAGGTGTGGGTCCTTTATTGATGAGAAACTACAATATTCGGTGGTGGTCCCCCAAAGCAACCCAAGAACCAATCATGCCATCATCACAGTTATCTGAAGTGTGTATGAATGACCAGGAAGCTCAACTATAGATGTGTGTATAAATGACAATGATGCCAAGTTTAAGGATCTTATTATGTAATAGTCTAAGGAACAATGTTTATGGTTTTACTGCTATGTAATTTAATGAAAGACAATGATGCCAACTATGTGTTTTGGATGTATTACAATGTTTTGGATATATTAGAATTTCCTTCTTTGACGTCTTATATATTACAATGACCAGGACCTGTATTTCCATTGCTGTATTACTAAAGCATAAGTACTGTTTTTTAATAGTTTGGTGGCCACAGTTATGTTTAGAAATTTTTGCAGGTCTTATATCTGATACTGTATATGTTAGGGTATAAGGTGGGAGGTAATGAGAAGGAGAAGAAAGGTAGGAGGGAAGTGAGGCCGAACGGTATCGATCGTAAAGGTCGAACGTTGGAAGGCAGGGAGCACATGTTAGGGGCTGGAAAGTGTACAAGAGAAGAAGGTGTAGGAGGGAGAGAGAGGGGGACCGAACGGTAGAAGGTGGGGAGCTATGTGACCGAACGGTAGAGGGAGGACGACCAGACCGAACGGTCGGGAACAGGAAGGTAGTTGGACGAGCGATAGAGGAGGGTGGACGACCAGGCCGAACGGTCGTGAGCAGGGAGGTAGTTGGACGAGCGGTAGACGAGGGAGGACGACCAAACCGAACGGTAGAAGGTGGGGAGCTATGTGACCGAACGGTAGACGGAGGACGACCAGACCGAACGATCGGGAACAGGGAGGTACTTGGACGAGCGATAGAGGAGGGTGGACGACCAGACCGAACGGTTGTGAGTAGGGAGGTAGTTGGACGAGTTGTATCTGACCAACACCAACAAGAAGGGAGAGAGAATGTGTGTTGTGTTTGTGTTTGAAGTTATGTACGTCCCTATGGGTTGAAGTTACGTATGTCCCTATGATAAAACCTGCAAAAATTTAAAAGTCAAAGTTAAAGTTAAAGTTACGTACGTCCCTATGGGTTGAAGTTAAAGTTACGTACGTTCTTTTAACGCCTTTTAATGTTACTAAAGTGATAAACATTGTGAGTTCGTCATCTACATCACTGGACCTGCAAAGCAAAATCTAGAGAAGAACAAAAATGCTAGTCTCTCGCCAAACCTCCGCCGTGGCGCAACCATCTCCCTCCCGTCTTCATCGTCAACCTGCAAGCAGAAAACCACAAGAGGCACACCACCAGAAACCAACCCAGAATCTTCTCCACCATCACCAAGCATTATCGTCGCCGCTGTTGAAGCCTAAATCGCCTCGACCACCATCGCACTGCTACTTTCTCCTTCGTCTCCATCAACCTGTGAATAAAAAACACACAGAATCCAATTCGCGGTGCAGGCAGGAAAGCCTTCTTCCAACTTCCAAAGCTAATTTGTTCCTCACACGAACCCTACCCCTAATTTTTTCCCCAATCTCAATTACATTTGTCAATTAAAGGGGTCTGCACTTGATTTTGATTTCTCCCTTCCAGAGATGTTTCAACAAACAAAACATTAAGTTTTTTCAAATTTGCCCTCTGTTTAATTAATTTCAGGATGGATTATACTATATTTACTTCATTCAAAATATCTGAGTATTAAAAAATTGGATTCATACACGCCACGTCACGCACTCCTTAACGCCGTTTTATGAAATTGACGGAAAGGATTTATTTGCATCAAATTAACAAAAATAAGAATCTAATTAAGACTTCAAATATAATAGGGACCTATTTCAAATTTGGGACGAAAATAGGGACCTATTGAGACATTAAACCATAACAAAACAGAAAGAAATATTATTAGTGCATGTTGGAAGAATAATGGGGGCACCATGTCATACGCACTCAGCAGCAAGGCATGGGAGGAATGCACTAAGTAGTGCTGTCCAACTAGGCACCGAGAATGGAATTTAGAGCGTGGGCAGTAGTACTTCACATGCACATGGAAGGAGAAGCAGACGTCTCTTACAGTAAGATAAAA